>CM043116.1:65083115-65323965 GCA_023701765.1 Hylyphantes graminicola | reverse complement strand
TTGAAAAACATTCATTCGATTTTTTTCACCGTATTTATATCTCTATATCTTTTATGTATTTTTTTTCGCAGGGGGGAATGGTATCTTTCCTTTTTTTGTTTGGGTTTGGTGAAATGAAACGATTGAAAAAGTTTAGATGGCAAGGTGGTGAAAGTGGTTAGCTTATTGATGATTTTGAGTTGCAAATGTTGTGGAGAATTAGTTAATGATTTTTTTTTTAACTTTTAAGGGTTGCACCATATCACAATGATAAATTAAATTTTTAGTAACAAATATACACATTTTGTTTTCCAAAAAAAAAAGTTATATTTAATGTTAGTGATTTAATAATTTTTGCTTGCGACTCATCAATTTATTGTTCACAAAATATTATAAAGAATTATATTTTGTTCATTTTTTTTTTTTCAAAATTCATTATTTTATTCTATGTCTATGACATTTTCGATTTGGTAATTTAAATTTCTGGAAGTCATTATTGTAATAAAGATTCCTAAGACATATTTATAAATATCATCAATTGTTTTATCATCTATATATTCTTATTTCTTCTTATGTTTAAAAAGAATTTAAACAACTTTTATCGTACAATGACCGTAACAATGTGTTTGAATTACAATTTTATTATTATTCATTTCACTGAGAGAAAGGGAAATTAGAGGGCAAATGAAGTTTTGGGAAAACATTCTTTGTCATAAAGCAATTATACAAGAGGATTCCTCATGCATACATAATGTATGACATATTACATAACTATTTTGCATCATACGAAATTGTTATTGAAAAAGATTTTTATTGAAAAAAAAATTAGTGTAGCTATAACATTAAAAGTTCATTATTAGTACAAAATTTTCGAGCGAAAGAAAGCAAAAAAATTCTAATATTATTGAATTACAATGATTTATAATAAATTCTGGTTAGAATTTCGATAAAAAAATAATTCGAACATTAGAATAACCAATCTTGTCACTTAGCATAAAAAATTATAATAAGTATTATTATGTAATGTTACACACCCATCGGGAAAATACAACAACGCAGTTTTTTTTTATTACAAGAAAGCTTCATTATGCAGGGAATGATTGATTATCTCGATCTAGCAATAAAATTATTAAAAGCTATATTTATTAATTTCAAAATTTAGCTGCATGGAAGCCTTGATTTGCTGATAGTATATTTGAGGGAGAGTATGTTTTAATGTATTACAATGTGTAATTATTGTATTTTTTAGGGGGGGAGGATGGCAAGTAAATGTTAGTTAGCCACACATTTTTGTAATAAATAAATTGTTATATAGTTCATCACAATTTCTCATTTGAACTATCATCAAACTGCTTAAAAACTTCATTATATTATTTAACTCTCATATGTGAGTAACCTAAAAACAGCTCACTATAGTTCTCCAGCCTCCAAAGGTCTTTTGAAAGGCTCGCTTTTCTAATTTTACAGGAACTTTGAATAAACTTATACGCCAGCGTATGGTGCCATTGAAAAATTAGGAGAAAGCAAATATATATTTTTGTTACTGACATTGGGACACATTTTAGAGCTTGAGGGACAACTTAAACAAAATATCAACTCCTTTTAAAGGATATCAATATCATTGATGTGTAATTTTTTAATCATATTATTTCATTACGCAATGACATTATGGGGACCTCCAAAACGATCTTTTGGTCTCTTTTGGATTAACCTAATCTAACTCCCCCCCCCCCCTCCCCCTCCACCAAATGCGTGTACATATCTCCATGGAAACGGGGCAGAGGGGCGGGTCCATTTTCCCCACAGTCTATTTCAGCCCAACAACAGCGGAATAAAAGAATATATATAAAAAAAAGCCCCCCAACAAGAAAAGGTTATAATTTGGCCGCATTCAAAATCATCCGCCTCTCTCTCCGTGGCATTGGGCGAGAGATACGATTCAGCGAGCCTATAGCCCCCGAAATACGATCGCTGGTGTATCATTAAATGCTGCTAGGTAATGGCATACAGCATTGATCATAGAGTAGGATTGGTGAATTTTTTTTCTGTCTGTCAGGTAAAAACCCCATGGTGAAATGCAGTGATGAACCGTAGGTTTGAGTCTGTACTGGTAACTATGTTATTGTGTTGGGAAAGGTTTTTTTTTTGTTATGTTGGGTGGATTCAGGTTTTTTTCCCCATTGCGGTTTGGAAAGAAAAGTGGTGGTTTGGATTCGGTATAATACTGTTTCATCTGTTTTTTCCTTCCTAGGATATACACAATGTAAAAAAATAATGAAGGCTATACCATACCAAAATTCGATAAAAACATTCATAACTCTTGGGTATATTTAAATGACGTTTGATTGACAGTAAAATGATATAAGTAAAAATTAATTATTATGGCATAAATAAATGGATGCAAAGGATCTAACGCCTAAAAGAAGAGTTAATTTGAATTAAAGTTAATTGCATAACATTTGAAGTTTCATATTAAGTCGTCACCTTTTCATTGATTTACTTTAATTTCTAGCTCTAAACCATTTGAATAATGCATTTATTTTACCTGTGTATTTCGTTCCCTCATCTATAAATGAAAAGTAGGCAAATAATTGGAAAAACACAAGCTCAGTACTCCATGCTCTAACCACAAACGCCATAAGTGTTTATAGCTCTAGCAATCATGGTAATAAATTTTGTGGTTTCGTATCCTACTTCTGGAACGTGCAATCACATATATTCTGTATCAGTTCCAATCATTAGGAACCGGTCCAATAAAGTTTTCCTGTAGAAAAACATACCCTAAACATACTTTAAAAACATAATTTAAAAAATTATCTGCTGTTGTTGTTGTTGACTTATTCCATTTGGCCAGCCGATGGCTAGACCAAGTCGATGAGCTCAAAAGTCTTCAGGAAATCAAATAAAAAAAAAATATCTAATTTATCTTTATAGTACGATAGTTAAAATGATGCCCGGTACTGTGAATTTGCACAGGATGTTAATTTTTTTGTGTGGAACCGGTGAAAACGTTTGCTTCAGTGGCAGTGATTGGTGCACCCATGACCCATCTTCTCTGGTAAATACTATTGCACTAAATTGTTCATGTGACTTAAGGAAACATCAATGCTCTGTAAAATAAACAAACATTGTGCAGTAAATAATAATAACCGGAAAATCTACAGTAATATTACAGCTTTTTCCCAGTGTAGACCTCAGGAAACAAACCCATCCAAAGACGAACTTGCAACCTTTGCTTTCAGACTTACCTCCATAATAGTTCCCCAGTCCGGGCGAAGACACTCAGATATAATGACACGGGAGATACCCAGGGTTAAGACCGAGTTTAATGGTGTTTGCTTTGTGTCCGGGAGGCTTATCATTGTTCCACGGTAGACGAGGATAATTACTTTTCCACCCCCCCACCCCCTTTGGAATTCGATGGGATGAGGGGGTGTCTTTGTTTTGGTCCCGAGGAATTTCGTCTGCTGGATAAAAGGTGCACAGTGATTTCTGGACTGTATGTCGTATAGTAGGATTTAGCTGAAGTTATTGTGGGGCAGGGATTAGTTGTTTTTGTCCTGTGGGAGGGTGAACGGCAACAAAAATGATAGAGCAGAAGACTAACCTACCTAAATCCGCTTTCATTCTCTAATTTTAATTATTTTTGACAATTTCTTTTTCAAATATAATGTGGGTGTTGAAAAATGTAGAAAAAAAGTTAAGTATATAGAATAAAGTACATAAGCTAAGGTTGAGTTATTTGTGTAAAACATACTGACTTAGACGGTCAGGGAAATTTATAGTTAGTCCTGATATTACGCCGAAAGTTTTATGTTTATGTCTGTAGGGAGTTTCATCCACTAGACTCAGCTAAGCAAATTTCTTTAGAAACCACCTTCTGTAGTTGCCCTTAAAGTTTCGTTGGGTGCCTGCTCAGGTGGTTCATCACTAGACTGTGGTTCAAAATTATGACGACTCCATCTCAACTAAAACACACTTCAGTACATTGCATGCCATACTTTAGCTACATAACTATCTCCCATGCATACAAGACCCAAATCTAAAGAAAATTTACCCGCACAAAAAAAAAAAAAAAACGATTCCAAAAAACTTTCGGCCCCCTCTACCCCCAAACGATATGCACGACCATCCACCCAATCCGAAAAAAGCGCCCCCCAGCGACCCGAGAACAATCGTGGACCCCTCGATGAAGCCAACAATCCCCGGCCGCCTGACAGGTAGGCCCACCTCCATTGACAAGGAGGTATAAGTGCCAGTTGCACTACAGGGTAAAGCCGACTGCTTTATTGGTGGCTAAGCCTTTGCAGACTCGGCATATTCCCCAGAACCAATTGTTTGTGGCGCCAACTAGGCGACTCTCGCTACCAATGTTGACGCTGAGATTGCTAAGAATCTGAACTCGATGTGGATGTTTAAGTGTGCCGATATTTAATTTTGCACTCAACTAATTTGGTACTCAACTAATCTCTTACATGCCGCATAATCATATGACATGCATGCCAACGATTTTCCCATCAGTAAAATATGGCGGCTCAGCCGTGGTTCGAACAGCTAACTTGGGATTAAGAGGCGGACGCGTAATACCTCTCAGCCACTAAACTGCTAATTTTGAAAATTGGTTTGCAATATTTTTAGTGCTGTTGTTCTCAATTGCTGTTTTGCATGAGAAAAATTTCTCGCCGTTTGGGATTGCAAAAGAATGAAATAAAACTCCTTATAGATGCGTATTAGCACAGACAAATCAGTTCTACTCCTCTAAGTTAAATTTAGTCATGAAACATTTCAAGAACTCTTCTTAAAATATCAATAATGCTTACAAGATTTAAAAGAAAATTTTGCTATTTTATTGGAAAGCAATAAACTAAAAAACGACTGACATTTTAGACAGCCAGTTTAATAACTCTGACTGTTTTGTTTACGAACGTAAGAGAAAGGAATAATGTGTCATAGACCCCCCCCCCCTTTTTCATCTTTTCACCACCATTTTCCTTTCACTTTATGTCCAATCTGTTTCTAACAAAGTGTCATTTCGTGTTTAATTTATTCCAAACAAGAACTTCTCAATACATACAGGACCCGACTTACAAGTTTAGGGGCCCGGGGCAAGAGCAAATTTGGGAGCCTCCAAACCATGCCTCGATAAAATATTAGCGTGTATTTCCCTATCTTACAGTGTTTACCAAACAAAATAGCCGTAGTAATTGGATTGGAAAGCATGTTTAATCCCCCCAAAATAACTATTTTTGTGAATTGATGAATTCAGAGTTAAAACACAATTTCAGAGTAAACTTTTGTTTGTGAATTTAAAATTTTTGTTTATTTCAGATTAAAAAGTTTGGGGCAGTTGAATCGAGCATAAATGTTCATGGGGAAAAAAAGCTAAATTTTGAGCTTCCATTACAATGTAAAGTGCGATCGATATTTAAGCCTTCGGGGGGGTCCCATGAAGTTGGGGCAGCTGCCCCCTCCACCACTCACATCGCAGTTTCAGTCGGGTCCCTCCCACCGTCTGACAACTTCTCTTTTCGCAACATCAAAAGGCTTTTTTCTTCTTCTGATCCCAACAATGGCCATCAAAAAGTGGCCATGACGTGACCTTTTGAATATTAAATAATAAGAAAAAAACTATTATTATTTAATCTATTTTTTTTTCTTATTGTAATGTTAAAAAAAAAATATCCAGTTGTTGTGTCGGGAAGGGAAATTTAATAGGGATAAGGTTGTTTGGTGGTGTGAAAAGCAACGATGATATGCTACTTTTAGGGGAGAGGGTGTCTTGAGGTTGATGAGATGAAAGAAATTGGGTAGGTTTTCGTGTTTGCTGCAGATTAAATGACAGTTTCGTATTTGCATGGTTGTTTGTGTCTCAATAACAACTTTTCTTATGAATAGTTATTTTACATTATATTTGCCTTTTCTATATTCGTATTTGAATAATTTATGTAGATACAAGCTGGTTTCAAAGAAGGTGATTGAAAGATGGAAAAAATAACAAATGGGATCGATTAATGTGTGCAGAATATAATATTATATTATAATCAAGATATCATATGGAGTAGGGAATAATAAAAAAAATTTAGTAAAAAAAACATGCGCAAATTTTTAGTATAAAAACATTTGATCCGCAAAGAAACACTGTCTGTTTTGACCAAAATTTAGTATTTTTAAAAATCATGCAAATCAAGAAAAAACACTAATATTTGTAATGGATGGATCAGATAAAATTTATATAATGTATACTTTTATGATTAATTTATATGCACCACGTTAGGTGAAACCCGTAATTCCATCTCAGTGTTTTTTCCTGCTTTGCTGATTGTTTCAGATTAGTTTTATAGTATACAGACAAAAGTGTTTTTCCGTGATCAAACGTTTTTCATGGACTTAAAATCATGTATGCTGTTTTTTGACAAAAAAAAAATC
The DNA here is from genome assembly GCA_023701765.1 of Hylyphantes graminicola. Lineage (NCBI taxonomy): Eukaryota > Metazoa > Arthropoda > Arachnida > Araneae > Linyphiidae > Hylyphantes > Hylyphantes graminicola. The sequence continues at coordinate 65,317,560 of CM043116.1, read as the reverse complement.
CTAGTCCTCGCTGTAACAATAAGGTAACTGTAAAGTTTAATGCCTAAACGAGTTTGTTTTACGTTTCCATCAAAAAAAAAATATTTTTTTTTTGTCAAAAACATTTCTACTCCTCACTGTAACTATAAGGTCTCTGTAAAGTTTAACCCCTAGCGTTTCAATAAAAAAATATCAATTGTTAGAAAAGCTAATATCTGAATCGATTTTTATATTAGGAAACAAGTAAAAGTTACCAAAAGGGGGTGCTTGTACTGTATAAAGGTTAAAAATTGTGGATATACAAAGAAAAACTCTTTATTACACTATACTAACTATTAACACTTTTATTACTAACTATTTAAACAGAGAAAATTTTGATAAGATTCATATACTTTATTTTCAGCCTTAATATTAGTCATAAGATGAGAAAATAATAAAAGTATTAAATTGAAGTTTACTATAGAGCAGCCTAATACTGCCCCCAATAGTCCATTCCCTACGTACTTTTCTTTCCCCAACAAACGTTTTCTTTTCCCAACCCAAACACTTGGATATTTCTTTTCACCCAATTCGAATTCTTTCTGAAAGATTCCGCGGAACTAATTCAAAGCTCGTCTTTTCTTCCTTTTGTTCGAATGCGAACAGGAGGAAGGGAAAAAAAGAATAAGAACAGAGAAACGCCTTTATAAGCATCACACGTCCCAACAGATAAATGGAAGTTTGATCGGAAGCAGTTCTCGTTCTCTGTTCCTTTTATCAAAAAATGTTGATTTAAAAGCAGAAGTGGGAAATTATGGTTATTTTGTAATCATTTTAGTCTTCTGCTATTGTTTTTTTTTTCTTTCCGTGATAAATATTTGAAGAGCTTAGTGGAAGAACGTGCTAAGTGACATTTTTTTTTTAAAGATATTTTATGTTAATGAACATTTTAACTTCTTCAACGATAACAAGTTTCCGCTTTTCCATAAATTTTAAGTACGGTATATTTTTTACAGTTTGGATGTTCCGGTTTTTAAAAGATTAAAATGCAAACTAAAAACTTTGAAGCTCATTTTCTTATTTTCACCTTTTTGTCCCTTAGCATGTCCTTCCACTAAGCTCTTCATTTGATATTTGTAGTTTGTCACATAACATATTTAACAATAGTTTTTAAGACAATGTTATACCAAAATAAGAGACAATCATAGTAGGATTACGTTATAAAGGAATGTCAAATAATTATGTTATATACTATTACGTTTTAATCTATAGGGGAAAGTGTTGTACCTTGGGACAATTTTTACATTTTAATTTTTTTCTTCGATAATTATAGTCAAATAAAAATTTAAAAGGAGCATTTCAACACACCAATATATTATATATTGCCAATAGATTCTAAGCAATTGTCAGTGTCCCAAGGTACAAGCGTCCCAAGGTACAACACTCTTCCCTACACTCTTAAAACAAAAGAGTGAAATCCACTCCAGTAGGAGAAGTGCATTTTCAACACTGGAAGGGAGTGAATATTATTTTCTAGACTGGAGGAGAGAAGTTAACTCAGACTGCGTTACAATATCTCGTTCGTTTTAAAAGTGTATGGACGTGGAGTATTTGGTTGCATCAAATGTATGGATATTATTATGCAGATTTTTTTTTTGCACCGAACATGGACAGGGCTTTCGAAGCACAGTCACAAAAAACATAAAAATAGTTAAACAAATTGTATGTCTGGGAAAGTTTTATGTGGTATATAGTTAGCAAACAGAGACTAAAAAGAAGTCCACATTATTATCTTTCACATCTTTTAAAAATCCCCCAGCCAAAAAAAAAAAAAAAAAAAAACGGGCAGTGACCACTTAGTGAAGAAATATCCTCCGGAGCAAAGTGGATAAAATTCTCCAGTTTTTATCTCTTTATAGCGAAAAAAGTGTTCCATCATTTTTTTCTCTCTCCCGCTCTGCAGTTTTATTATTTTTTAAACATCTTCTGAAGGTGCGTTGGGGGAAATCCCTGCCAATCCGTAATCCGTATTCCCTGAGTGTATCATGAGAGCGTGATGCTGTTACGGTAGTGTCTCAAGAGGGAAGGGGCTTTGGGTCAAATCTTTTTTTGTCAACGTTTCGGTTTTTAGGATTGGAATGTCTCTTCCGAATGGGTGAATATGTCTTGAGGAGTGAATGTGTTTATATGGCAATGCATTGATAAGTTTTGTAAGTTCTAAGTTTCTAAATATTTGTAAAAAAGTTACCCATTTACAAATCCACGTGATTTTGTCCCTATGTCCAAATTTGGTATGCCAGATCTTTGAAAGTAATAGAAAGGACGTAGACAATAGTGTCTAACGTAAATTTAAACTAGCTTCGAATTTATTAGTAAAAATTTTATAAGTTAGTACATTCAAATAATGCTTTAAAATGATAATTTTTTACTTAAAAAATAAAAATAAATAAAACTAAATTGTTCAGTTAGATTTAAAAAAAATAACACTGGATATAATTCTTGTTTAACAGCAAATTGATATATTTTGACGTAAAGAATCACATGGACAGCTTACTTTAATAATGTTTAAGCATAGAGTATGGGTGTATACAATCACTGCCATTGAAGCCATCTTGTCGCCAAATACTACACAATAAAGATTGAAGCATACCTGAATTCACAGCACTGTGTCATGTCAGCACGTTTACCATCACTATGTGATGTATAAGTAGCGAGATTTTTTACAGTGAGTAAGGTAATCGTTTCCGGCTGCCTATTTCTAGCCTCCTAATTTTAGGAGCTTTAACGCAGCCAATAACGCCCCGTAATTTATACACCTGGTAAAGTGACGATTCTGACTGTGTAGACGAAGATTTCAGAACGATTAAAGTGCAAAACTGGAGGTCGGCTTCCAAGACAAGGTCAGAATGGAAGAAGATTCTGAGGAAGGCCCTGGCCCACAAAGGGCTGTCGAGCCAATAAAGAAGAAGAAAGTGACGATTACAGTGTGACTGGAGCAGGATTAAGTTACTAAAATTCCTTTTAGACTGTATGTAGCTTCTTTATTACTTCCGAGAACACTTTAGTAATGAATGGTGCCTCAAAACATGAAACAATTAGAAATTATTTAAGTTAATTGAACTGGTTAGCACAATGGTGTCTCACCAATACTGCGCTTTAAAATTAATAAATCCCAGCGGTAATTTTCGGAGTGTAGCTCTAGTGAGGTGTTATTTAACCAAGTCATAATGTTATCATAGGACAAGGACCAATCGCATAATTCTATTAACTTGGTCACTGATTGATAAACCACTTTTTTGCTTTGATGTCATAATGAATTTAGACCTTCTCAAGTACTTTTGCGTTGGTCAAATACCTCAATCAAAGAAAAGTAGTCTTCTAGAAATACCTGTCACAGCTGAATTAAAATCTAAGTTTAAAGAACATAATATTGGAACTAATGCACCAAAAACAACTAAAACTTATTCTAGAATCGTCCCTGTCTCTAACAAGCTCTAGTTTAGCTATTTCATCCACGTACTTTTTCCCTGATACACTTCAAAACCCCAAATAGTTTTTTTTTTATCGTGAGTCGATAGTTCGCCAGCAAGTGGACCTAATCCACTCTCCCGAAGAAAAACAAGGGCATCCTCTTTTCTTGAAGCATTTTCATTAGCCAACTAAGGGGAACACCCTCGTCCCAAAAAGTCTGTTGTGGAAAAGGAACGAATCGTGATTTTCTACCAGTTTTATATTGCAATCGAAGTAAATTATACACTCTTACAACAAACGAGTTAAATGAACGAGTTCAAACAAACAGCACGCGTTTCACTCATTTCCAGTGTCAAAATACACTTCCCCTATAGGAGTGGATTTCAATATTTTGCTTTGTTTAATTCACCGACAATATCTTTACCACAGTCCCCTACACTCTTAAAACAAAAGAGTGAAATCCTCTCATATAGGAGAAGTGCATTTTCGACACTGGAACGGATTGAAAATTAACTCAGACTGAGTTAAAATCACTCGTTTGGAGTGATCCTGTCGGAGTTTTAACTAAACAAAAGAGGGAAATCCACTCTAATAGGATAAGTGCATTTTCAACACTGAAAAGAGTGAAAATTAACTATGACTGAGTTAAATTCACTCGTTTGTTTTAAGAGTGTACACTTTGAAATTTGAACTCAGCCTGAATTAATGTTCACTCCTTTCCATTGTCGAAAATGAACTCCTATAGGAGTGGATTTCAATCTTTTGTTTTAAGAGTGTATGATCCTGCGTTTTGATGATTTTCAATTTTTATCAATGGACTATTTATATGACTTACAGTGACGTTACAGTTGCGTCAACCATTGTCATAAATCCCACATACAAGGCACCCGGCAGCTAGTTCGTCCAAACTAAATCGGTCACGCCTAATATGACGTCAAGCATTGTCTACTTTTCCACAAAAAATCCACGCTCCGCTGAGTTCGAATCACCTACTAAAAAGCTTTTCTATGATTTTTACAGGAAAATAGTGACATTTTACAATTTCACCTACTGGTTGGAGCCCATTGACGGAATTTATTGATTTCGGTGCAAAACTTCGTATGTTTTAATAAATTTTTGCTCCAAAAATCATATTTATAATCTACATTACTTTTACAAGTGCAGTGCTATGTTGGGTAAACCAAAACTTTTTTGTTGTTGTAATGTCAAGAAATTTAATATATTTTGTACAAATTTAATTTATCATATAAAATGAATGTATTATTTTTAATTTACAAGAATCTAACAAAGTTAATATATTTTTAACGCAACCACCATATATATGTGCATAGATTAAATTTGGGAAAGATAGAATTGAGGATTTCGTATTTACTTTACTTACTCAGAGGACTGGAGTACTTCGTGTACCAATATCTATGACGTAATTGCAATTCAATTACAGGTTTCATATTTGCTATGTTATAGAACAGCAAGTATAGATATAGAATTAGGAAGGGACTGGACTGTTTGCTTTGGTTGTTTATTAACGTCAAAGTAGAGTTACATAAGGGCTATTAGAGTTGGAGCTCGTCATATTTAACCGCGGTCAAGAAGCTGAAACCTGAACTGTTACCCAAAATAGCCTTTCCTGTAAGCAATTGTACCATTTTACGAGTGACGAAGTGTGAGTAGTCCACTCTGATAAATCACTTACCTTAAAAAAATGAATTATGCCTTAACATTACTTTTCGCTGGTTCGCCGACGCAATGGTTAGAGTGGTAGCCCTTGGAGCTGCTGGGCTCGGGTTCGTATCCCGATAAAGGCATGGATGTTTGTGTTTGTCAATAAATGTTGTTATTTGCCTATGTGTTTGTGGCGTCCTTCTTTGTGTGTCTCTTGTGACTGTCTCTTCTGGTGAGAGGGGTAATGGGCTAATAAGCCTACACTCTTTCCTTCTAGAGGGAGCAATCACTGTCATTTGTCATTACCTTTCACTTTTGTGATTAGTTAGATTGGACTACTTTAACCAGGTAATTATTTCAGCGTAGAGGTCGTCTAAAAAAGGTTTTGATTGTACTCTTAGACTTTTATTGATTCACAGCAGTTATAGTAAAAACCAAAATCCACAAATAACTATTCGACCCAATATCCCCCTAACTCCAGTACGGTAAATAATACATTCTCTTCAGATCAATACACTGAGGCAGCGAGGATAGAAGAAAAGGCTACACGAAAAGCCTTTTCATTGAACACGGGCTTTGGGAAGGGGAGGGGACGCCCCATCAGCCCAAAGCCCCTGCTAAGCCCCGCGTGTTGATCGAACTCACCACCGGCCTTTCTTCTTTCGAAGGAGGGATTTTTGGCCTGCTTCTTTTACTTCCGCCCTGTTTACTTTTTTGGTCGCCAGTGGCTGGATTTGGCGAGGGAACGGCGACTTGGAGAATTTTTGGGGTAATGTGCTAGTATGCTTCGTTGTCGTAGAAATATCTTTAAAATAGGGTTTTGCAAGAGAGGACAAATTGAATATTTGTTTTGTTAAAGAGGCCTAAGCAAAAATAAATTTAAAATTTTGTGGGAATTGACGAAAAATCAATGAAAACAGAGAGAAATGCATATTTATAATGAAGTTGAAAAAATAAAATTCTTCTCTCATAACTTTAAGAATACTCTCTATCAGGCGCTACTGCTATTGAGGTGGAATGTTTGCAAAATTGTCTAAGATTCTTTCGATGTTTCAAGGGCAAAAAAACAATTTTGAACCACTTTTTTTTTAATTCTTAATGTTCCACTTGGGTTGTTGACCCTTTAGACCTCTCTGTGAAAAAAATCTGTGAACTCACAGCACATATTGCTGTTTATTTGTTTTCTTCGATTCGTGTCAATTCATGTTTTCACAATATACAGAGTCACATGAGCAACATACAGCAATAGCGTTTAAACAGAGAAGATGGCTGCATCTAATCACTACCAGTGAATCAAACTTTTTTGCCTGTACCACACAATAAATTTTACATTCTATGTAAATTCACACCACAGAATGATGGAGGCACGTTTTCTATCTCCATGAGGTGGTAAATTTGAGGATTTTTATTACTGTGTATTAAATCATCTAACGCTTGTATGTTTTCTATTGAAACCTTTTTTTAAAGAGAAGATAAAAAAAAACTAGTTCTCGTCAAAATCGTCCTTGTCCGATGTGGTGACACTCTTAGATTGCTTTGGATGACATATCGGCCTTATCAATCGACAAGCCGTTTAAAGTTTTGAAGCCGTCGCGTCGCCTGTAGCTATTTAGTGTTGATCCAGAGAGAATTATATCCTCTTGTTATCAAAACAAAAACGTATATTCTGTTCTAATTTGCTCGGTGTAGCAAAAACTGTAGGAGTGCTTGATCAGAGACACGCTTATAAACCTTCGTCGCTGACAGAATTTTTACTTGCACAGAAAAAGAAGGAACACCCAAGGCGAAGGCGGGAATCGAACCGCACTCGGTACAGCGAGCTTACTGTTAGCGCAATGGGATATACTCTTAAAACAAACGAGCGATTTTAACTCAGTCTGAGTTAACTTTCACTTCTCCAGTGTCGAATATGCACTTCTCCTACAGGAGTGGATCCTTTGTATGTTGAATCTGCGACAAGATCACTCCAAACGAGTGATTTTAACTCAGTCTGAGTCAATATTGACTCCTTTCCGGTGTCGAAAATGCACTTCTCCTACAGGAGCAGATTTCACTCCTTTGTTTTAAGAGTGTAGGATCAAACCCACTAGGCCACCCAGTCCCTTACAAAAACTGTACCCTAGCATTCTCGAACAAAACCCCAAGCTTGGCAACCCACTTCGAGATTAAAAAAGAAAGCTTTCGCCTAATGAATGAGCCTGGCAAGGGGAAAAGGGTTTTAAGGGGTACAATTAAAAGTGATAGGCGTGATGTGTTGTGAAACGGATGGGGGGAACTTCGACTAGGATTTTGAGCCTAATTAAGTAGGCCCTCTGTTTTGGAGAATTTAGGTGTTAATTTAATGCAAAAATGCGGTGTTTAACCTTTTAAGACCTCAAGTAATTAGACGTGAAGAAATTTAAGTGTTTCAAATTTTGGTTGTTTTTTTCTTATCGGTTCACAGTTTGAAATTTTGTTTTAATTATTTTATAATGATGAAATAAAAAAAGCTTATTATTAGTGTAAGCCTCACCATTGTTTTATCTGCATTTAATGTCTTATTATTTTTTTGGCGTTTCACAGCACAATTTAGGACAATACAGTCTTCAAACAAACGAGATTACAATCATTATGAGTCAATGATCAAACTAGATAATATTTTTACCTACAAGCAAGACATTTCCCCTTTTCTTTTAATTAATACAGAATAAATATTTTTGATCTTTGAATGGATAATAGCTAAATTATATCTTTTTCTGTTTGAGAATTATGAATTTAAATATTAAGGATGTATGAAACGATTCAAGAGTATTCTTGAAGTATGCACAATAGAAAATTACAAACAAAAAAAACGACCAATAGCACGTCAGACCCAAGAAGGATGATCCAAAAGTTTAAAAAAATTTTAGCTGTCTCCAATAACAACATATAAAGATTTTTCTTTAATTTGTCTATTATCTTGGAACTACTTTCTCTACTATCTCCAAACTCCTTCTTGAATTCTTCTATCCCTTTTTACTACTACTTTTTTTCAATAGCTCCATAAGAATTTAAACGATTAAGATTTCAATGGTAAAACTTGGCCCCCCGGTGGCCGAGAGGCGTAAGCGACGAGCCTCACACCGAGAAGGTTCTTGGTTGTGTCCTTGTTCTAGTCACTAGACGTATTCGTGTCGTGTTGGTGGAAAAAAATCCTCTAAAATTCACCGGGGTGACCGAGTACACTGAGATATACGTGCCCGTTAAATCTGTGGAGTCAAAAGTCCCGACGGCGTTTACGCACGATGTCGCTCGAAGTTCCGTTGGGTGCCCGCTCAGGTGTCAACTTCGTCTCTTGACCAGGGTTCTAAATTACGATGCGTAATTCGCTGTGTTAAATCTCCTAAAGGATGCTAGAAATAGGTAGCCGGAATCGACTACATTACATTATGGTAAAGCTTGTGATTTCATTTTCTTTCTCATTTAACATGCTATTGGCTGTGGGGAGCCTAGTGGTCAAGGATCTCGGAACTCGAGATCGGAAGGTTGAGAGTTCGAGACCCGGTCGCCACTGAAGACCCACCGAGTATATGCGGAGTACGTGCTCGTAAAATCTGTTGGGTCCGAAAGTCCTGTGGTCGGTCATTGCGCAGTTCACCATGGGTACAGGTTCCTGGAGAAAATTTCCCTCCCCTTCAGGGACATGTCTAAATTGTGGAGGTGGCGACAGATGGCAGCATCTGTCATTAGTGTATGTGTGCGTCTTGTGTTGTCCTACTTGACGATGGTTTATAAGCGGGTCCTTGCGACCAAGCACACAAGCCTGAAAATATATGTCAAACCAACCAACCAACCAACATGCTATTTTATTTTAACCGATAGCTCTTACATTATTCCATTCCTTACTTATTTTATGTACATTAGATTTCTAACTTATTTTCCTTGATTAAAATAAGCAATCATTTAAGTTATGAACTCTATTTTACCAGTTCTTTTAGTAATTACTTGTTGTTTAGTTATTAGTTATTTCAAGCTAACAAAGTCAAACAAGCAACCTAACTGTTTATAAAAATAACCAAAACAAATATTTAGCTAAGAAAAGCAAACAATTCTTCCGTTCCCCTCAAAAAAATATAAACGGAAAAAACATCAAACCTTGTACGATCTCAAAACAAAAACACAATTCCTCAGAGAACACCACCAACTAAAAAAATCTCTATCTAATACAAAGCGGCGGCTTATGTAATGAGCACAAATACCTTCGAGCCAGAAGAGAAAATCGAAAATTCCCTCTGTACCGAAAAAAAAGGTAGCTGTTCTCCCGCTAAAATAAAAGAAGTCTCTTTTACTAAGAGAATAAAAGACACAATTGAAGCATATAATAAGGGGCCGAGGCCTATAGGCCGCCTTTGGATGCAACAGGGGACCCCTTGGAATAAACAGCTCCCCCTCCTCCTTCAAAACTTCGACTATCCATCACGGCCTACCTTCTTCCCCCTCGTGGGTCCGAATTCGGGTAGGATGTTTTCCGTTTTCTTCTGATTAATGGTGGGAGCAAGTTGCGGCAGAGGAGAAGCTTCTTCGAGGCTGTGCCTGGAGAAAGGATGCAAGATTTGGCGATCTTCAGCTGATAAGAGGTACACTCTTAAAACAAACGGGCGAATTTAACTCAATCTGAGTAATTTTCACTGCTCCAGTCTTGAAAATTGCACTTCTCCGCAAGGAGTGGATCCCTTGTGTGTTAAACCTCCAAGAGGATCACTCCAAACGAGTGATTTTAACTCAGTCTGAGTTAATATTCACTCCTTTCCAGTGTCGAAAATGCACTTCTCCAACTGTAGTGGAATTCACTCTTTTGTTTTAAGAGTGTAAACTCTTAAAACAAAAGAGTGAAATCCACTCATATAAGAGAAGTGCATTTTCGACACTGGAAAGGAGTGAAAATTAACTCATCCTGAGGTAAAATCACTCGTTTAGAGTGATCTTGTCGGAGTTTTAACTAAACAAAGGAGTGAAGTCCACTCCAATAGGATAAGTGCATTTTCGACACTGGAAAGAGTGAAAATTAACTCAGACCGAGTTAAATTCACTCGTTTGTTTTAAGAGTGTATTATATTTGATTACAAGCAGTTTAAACAAAATAAACCTTATATGTTTATAAAGTAACCAAAAAAAAAGGCCAACATACCCAAACAATTCTTCTCCAACCCTAAAAAAATATATCTGGAAGTAAAATTACACATATAGTTTAAGAGGTTTGCACTCGATTGTAAAACTTCTGTTTATAACACAGTTTTCAAGCCATTACCGGAAAATCAGATACAGACTTCCAGAATTGCAGTTCGAGAACTTGAATGCTTGTATTACAAGGGCATGACTCTAGAATTGCACTGTGAAAAATTTCACCAATTTACAATCACAGTGTGATAGTTTGCTGTGTTTTCACTGAAATAAAAGAATCAAGATTACAACTAATGTGAATCGGATCGAGACCCCAAGCATTTCATAGTTTAAGAGTTCTTCGCACTTAATTTGCAGGGGAAACACAGTATAGTGTGACTTTAGAACTGCAGATCTGCAGAGATGTGTTTCCATTAACTGATTACAAAGAGTCTAGGAGGTTTCCAACGTATTAAACTAATTGATGTTACAGTTTAAAACCGAGTCCTAATCGGGAATCGGACCAGACTCCCATAACTGTGGTTCGAGAGGTCTAACACTGACATTACATGGACAACCCAGTATGACTCCAGAATCGCTTATCTGAAGTTATCATTAGCTTTAATAGCTTATTATAGTCTAAGGGTTTTTACTGCATTAAAAGACTCGATTTTACATTTGAAAACCAAGTCTGTCCATAATTACACTGAAAGAATCGGGCCTAGATCCCCAGCATTGCAGTTCGAGCCCCAACACATTGCAACACATTGCACAAAAAGGAGGTGTGCACTGCATTGAAAGACTCGAGGTTATCGTTTGTAGCCTGGTTTTACCCGTTCATTGGAACTTGATCTCCAACAGTTGAAGAGCTCTAACACTTGCATCACAACTGCAGTATTATAAGTTGAGACAATTGGCTCCAGATGTTGCAAATTTTTATTACCATTTACTAAAACACTTTTTGAAGGATCTATACTTTTGTAATGGAAATTTGTTTAGCTCTTCATTTTAACGAGTTTTTCTCAAAATATATATAATGCTCAGATAAATTTAAATATGGCAGCCAACCAGCCTAAGAATAGAATAAAGTACTCCCACAGTACAAATGTACACATACTTTTACAATTATAAAAAACCTAACACCAAAGTTACTTAAATTTGGCGGGAGTTTCCTATTTGGCGGGCCAAACAGACTCCTTATTCTACAACCCTGCTCTGCCCGGGAAATAACATGCATTTTTTTTATTGTTCACGTTCTTTTGTCTGCGAGGAGTTTGCTTTGTTTCGGCCCTTTTGTGCTCCTTCCTTATTAAGGGTTCCTCAGATGGGATAACAAAGAAAAGATCACCCTGTTCGACAGGACTTGTTGATTAGACCATTTACTATCAAACTAAGCTTAAATACCTGACATTTTTTTAATTATATGATTTTTCCTTAATTTTATCCATTAGATTAACAAATTAGTTAATTTTTTTCCCTATTGGAGTAATTATCCTCAGTTTGATATGTATATTCTGCAGACCCAATATTATAAATTGCTTTGTAGTGCGCTTTTATGCAAACCATTGTTTAGATTATGGTTTTTGGCCTGCATAGTTTGTGTGAGCTAGTACATCTTCGAAAGTGTTGACATTCTAGAGGAATTTTTGGAAAAGTTAAAGGGGACAAAAGTTTGTACACGTTAGGATAATAAAACTACATTTTAGGATAATAAAACTAAGTAAAATAACTAACAATTTTAAGTGGTTTTGCGACAATAAAAAAAGCACATGGAAGCTTGCAAATTTTCGAAATTTTCTAACATGAAACTTAAGGACAGACTACAGATATTTTCAACATTCAAGAATTTCCTTCAAACTCAACTAACCGTTGCTTTTTATGACAAATGCAGTATGAGCATTGAGCTAGAAACTCATATTAGTTTCTAGTTATCATTTTTAAAGTTTATTTGTTCAAAGTTTATTTGTGTTTAAAGTTTATTCGTTAAAAGTTTATTCGTTAAAAAGTTATTTGTTAAAAGTTTATTTGTTTAAAGTTCATTTGTTTAAAGTTATGTCTGTTTAAAGTTTATTTGTTTAGAGTTTATTTGTTTAAAGTTTATTTGTTTAAAGTTTATTTGTTTAAACTTATGTTTGTTCAAAGTTTATTTGTGTTTAAAGTTTATTCGTTAAAAGGTTATTCGTTAAAAGGTTATTCGTTAAAAGGTTATTTGTTAAAAGTTTATTTGTTTAAAGTTCATTTGTTTAAAGTTATGTCTGTTTAAAGTTTATTTGTTTAGAGTTTATTTGTTTAAAGTTTATTTGCTTAAAGTTTATTTGTTTAAAGTTATGTTTGTTTAAAGTTTATTTGTTTAAAATTATTTTTATTTGTTGCTAATTAAGTATAACATTATCGAAGAACATATAATTTCGCTCAATAAACAATACTTTTTAACAAATAAGATCCATCAGCAACTGCTCATCAGAAGCAACAGTTTCTGCAATCCTCCGGCGCCCACCATGTAGATTTTGCATTCTTTTTATCTTTTCCTTTGCGTTGCTTTTCCCAACGGATCCCACAATCGCTTTATATATTTTTTCCGTGAATTGGCGTTAAATTTAAAGTGAAAATGCTCTTTTCAAGTTTTCCCAATTGTATCTGAGAAGATTTTGAAGCGATAGATCTTTCTTTGTCTGATGCATTTTTCGGAAATATATTCTGAAAATGAATTTTTAAGTTTTTAAAAATTAAATGTTTTTCGTGAGAAGTTTTGGAGTTTTTATGAACTTGCCTTCTAGTTGTAAAGAGGTTTTCGGTTAGTTTATGAAATGTAGTAAAGAGATAAAAAAAGTAATCGAAAAATACTCATGGAAAATATAAGTAAGTTCAACAGTTTATATATAAAATCTGGAGTAAAATGTATTCTATATTGAAATGTGTATGTGAAATTATCACTTATTGTAAAATTACCTTGTTTTTAATTAAGTTGATGGTTAAAAGTGGAATTAACAAATAAAATTACTATTTCTGCACACAATTAATTGCCAATTGTTTAGTTTAGCTGAATTATCTTCGCACTAGATCTGCACGAGGGGTAACGGCGACCGACGGGCGTCGTATTTTAAAACCACAGTCAAATGACGAGCCGATACCTGAGTAGGCACCCAACGCAACCGTTAAGGGCGGCATCGTACAAAGCGTTAGGACTTTGAAGGATATTTAAAGTGCACTTCCTCCTCATGGGGTATTATTCGTCGGACATTTTGGCTGCACGGGCCGTTTTTTAGGTCGGCAGTTATTTTGACGATCCTTGGACCCAACCTGGGACCTTCCGCATGCTAGGCAATTGCCTAACCGATTGGGTTAACCAGCTATTAATCAATTCAAATTTGAGAGAGAATATATATGCTATTTAAAATATCTAGAATCATTGGTTCACATAATTTCACATTATAACGTCGTATTTATGAAATACGAACATGAGATCATTTCAAAATAAAATGCAATATAAATTTATTGCCAAAGGTTATTATAATGAATATTATCCACAGTTTTGCATAAAGTGCAATCATAATTTGTTGTTTATAAACGCGTTATTGAAACATGTGAAAGTCATTTTACTTGGGGTGCAAGTAATATATTTTGTTAAGACATATATTTAACCCCGACTGAAAAACGATCTATGCATAATACTTAAACGCATTGGAAATTATCATTTGCTAAAACATAAGAAGAAGCATACAAGGTAATTTATGTGTTTCCAAATGTCTTTTTTAGCAAATTATTTTACATTTCTCTTCAATGTCAAATGATAACACACTCATTACATTTCACAAAATAAACTTAATGCATAGCCATTATTACAAATGGAAAATAACTTTCAAAGTGTATCTTTCAAATCTATAAAAAACCAAATCACCTGTTACATAAAAATTACATTTTCCATGACTGAGTGAACAAAGTACGGCAGGTGAAAAAAAACGAAAAAATTTTCTCTATTGAAAAAACGGGCAGTTTTAATAGTCTAATACTAGATGAAGAATGTCACACTTAAACACCAAGCTATCATCATTACCTTTTAAAATGAGCGAGTCTCACTTAAAGTGAAATTTAGCCTCCATGTGAAAGGCGAGAAGAAATCAATAAATCTTAAGGCAGCATCACTTACTTAAAGTAGTTCCAGGAGCTTTTAAATCGGTTTTTAAGAGGCTCTTTCACTTATCGGGGCCGAGGTGGCATTTTTGGCGACTTATTGCTTATTATCAGCTATTTTATACAACTGGATTAAATCTTTTTATTGCAATGCAGCTAATGGGGTTGTTGTTCTTCAACAGCTTCTTGAGTAAATGCTATAAGCATTTTAAACATTAGCTAAAGCATTAGCTGAATAATAAATTATCGTGCAAATGTGATTCTGAGTAGTGTGAACAGTCAATCTATTTAAGAAAACAGAAATTATTTTGTCAATTAAAAGTTCCTAAAATTTTGCATTTTATTTGTTTTAAATTTCGGACTTTTCTTTAATTGTTTAAAACTCTGATTCTATCTATATATAGATGTTTATTTTTCCCTTTGAACTTACATTGACCAAATCGGTTTCACTTATTCAATTAAGTTTCAATTAAGTGAAGATAATAAACTTTTATTTTAAATTATCTGTCATTTGGTAGCTTATTTATTTTGTTTATAAAAATAAACAGTGAAGCGAAAATAAAAGGCGATTGTCAAAATACCCCGCAGAGTGAGAGGGTTATCGATGGACGAAAATTTTTGGGAAATAATTTCTATGACAAAAATAAAATACGAAGCACAAAACTAAGTAAACAGTCGAACTAGCAAATTATTATTTTTTTTTATAAATTGTAGTGGTATTTTTAGAAAAAAAAACAGGATATTTTCCCGTATAACAAGTCCTGTAATTTTTTTTAAAAATTAATAATTATAAACTCCCAAGTTAGTTTAGATATTTCAAATAATTGTTGTTTTTTAATATGAAGCAAACATGCATCAACGTAAAATTTCCTAGGACGCAGACCCTTTACCAAAGAACTTGGCAGGCTTTTTTAAGTTTGGCGGTTTTTAAAGTTTTCCCGTAAGCAACCCTGTGTCTTATGTAGATTTTTATTTGACACGGTAGAGTCTTAATAAAGAATTCTACGCTTTTCTTCCCTTTGATGTGCGAATTAACAAGACACTCTGGCTCGTACTAGTAGCTTACTTTTTTTATTATTTAATGTTGATTGGATGTTAGGATGAGGGGCTGGGCTACAAAAAAAAGGCAGAATGTTTAAAAGGTTTCGTTACAAGGGATTTTAAAGTGTTTTAGGTTGTTTTTATGTACGCTTTTTTGCTGTCATTAGAATAAATGTAAGGGACGGGAATTTTTTTTTCTTGTGTAGGAAAATGCTTCAAATGTCGTATTAAAATGTCCCGTGCAGTGAATTGGGATTTAATAGTGACAAAAAGGGATTTTTTTGTAAAGGATAATTTTTTTTAAATTAAGGTGTTTTTTTTAAGAAACAATTTTAAATTGCTACTTTCGCTTCGAAATAATACACTTAAAACAAATTGTATTTGATCCGATTGAAAAAGATGCAAGGAATGTGTTATTTTTTGCTTCTAATTTTTCTGTAAAGGCCTCATTTAGATTTTTAAATGTTCGCTTAAATGCAAATGCCCTTTTGAAAAACGTATAAAAGTATTGAAAAAATATTTTTCAATTTCCTTTTCCATGAAAGTTTAACTAAAATTACAACTTTTTTTCTGCGTCGCCGTATCTTTAAATATCTATTGAATAAAATATAAATTCACAAATAACTAAATTAATTAGAAATTAAGTTAACCTAGAATTTCATTGCTAAGATTTGTAATTGAATTTTTTATTATTTGCTTTAAGTAATTCTAATCATTATTTACATTTATATAATTAAAAAACCTGTTATTTCCTTTGTGGGTGTAAGATGTTTTTTTTTTTTAACTTCGCTAATCAAATCTCTTCTGAAATTTCTTTCCCACACATTTTAATTATAGCAAATCCAAACCTTGTTTATACGGTTTATTTTCTAAAAACCTTCATCAGAATTATCGTAAAAACACGTGTAAACAACAAATTCGTTATTAGTATGAGTGGATCAGACATGTGGAAATCAAAATTAAATTACCATAAACATTTCTTTTAAAAAAGCATCCGATCACAATTAAAGTTTTAATTTTAATGGACAAGTCAAAAATCGTCATTTAGACATCTCTTTTCAATTAATAACCGCAAACTGAAATCCAAACAAGCTCCTGGATTGTTTTAATTTCATTTTTAATTCGACTCGCAAAGATAAATATATTCCCAAACACGGTTTCAATAATTAAAACCGATCGTAAACTCTTATTTAGACAAAAACTCATTTCAATTTTTTATCTTTAAAAACAGGGCTCCGAGTAAACTAAGAGTTGGAGCAAAAAATTCAATTATTTCAAGATTTTTTTATTTTTATTCTGGAATTTTCTACGTAGCAAGAAAACATTCTTCAGATTAAAAACAAGGAGCCAACAAAAAAATTAAGATTTGTTGGGTGGGGCGGGAAACTTCGGTTTTTACTTAATTTACCGGACCCACAAGATTTCATTCTAAATTCAATTTTCTCCTTCTTCCCGATTCTCCGGTAAATAGATTAAATATTTTAATCTGTTACGGAACACCGCGGAAAAGTCAGAGTGAAAGTGGCACGAATTTCCGATTTGATGGAGTGATCGATTTATTTGAATGCTGAACTAAATGGAACTGTGAAAACACATGTAAAAAATATCAAAGCATATTATTTATTCACATAGTTTAAACGAAATAGTGCTTATTTGTAATGTGATGTTTTTGCGAAAATAAAATACAATTTACCGAATGCATTTTCATATTGTAATCCTGACCAATACGCATGTTTACAAGCTAGCACGAAGTTTATCCTATATCAATCAATAAACTCTTTAGTAAATAAGGACATGTGTTGATTATTAAACAAAATAGTATTGGAAGTGTTTATATGAATCATTAAATTTAAAACTATTATATTGTCATGAAATAAATTCGTTTATGTGTAGTGTATCCTATAATTTCATTAGGTATTTAAATAATAAAATCGAAATACTTATCTATTATTTCCAGAATAAATGTTTAATGTCTGTATTTTATGGAATACTGTTTGAATTGTAAGGGTTGCATTTGTAATGAAATCCGAATGTCAACCAATATTTGTTTTTAATCCCTATAAAGCATACTGTTGCTATTGGAAACATAATTTTTATCCACTTTAAATGACTTTAGAATGTTGATGATGTTCTGCAACTTTACCAATTTTTCATCCATTGCAAAACTATCTTGATGTTTAAAAATGAAAAAATTAAGTATTTGAGAAAAAATAGGTCTCATGTTGCATACAATGAAAAAGTTATAACACGCAAAAAACTGTCCGGTACGTACAAACGAAAATTTAGTTCTCCCAACCAAACTGTTCGGTTGCTATAGGACTGACAGGACTGTCTAGTTGCAGGAACCAAACACGTTTGGTTAGAAGCGTTCGGCGGGCGCAAACGACTAGTTCGGTTGAGAGAACTACACTGACATCGCGCAGTTTAGCTCTCACAACTAGACTGTGTGTTTGTTGTAACTGGTCTTATTTAGTTAGAATAAACATATAATTAGTTTATAGAGACAGCTTTTATTTAGTTTTCGTGAAAAGATTGTTTGTTTATAGAAAACGCATTGATTTAGTTATAGGGAACATATTGTTTGTTTATAGAAAACGCTTTTATTTAGTTATTTTAAACGAATGTAGTGTGCTTTATAACGGAACTTATTTAGTTTTAATTACAGTGATGGCCAAAAGTGTGGACACTTTTTTTGAGTTTCATGTAACTTTGTGTGCTTGTAAAATATATTAATTTTCACTTAAATACAATCATTTATACATTAAGTTGAAGGTAATTTAATGTAGAATTTAGTAATAAAAATTGCCAAAAAGTGAAAATTAATATATTCTACAAGGACACAATGTTGAAAAACAAGAGACTTTCAAAAAGTGTCTACACTTTTGGCCACCACTGTATATGATGGTTTATTTATATATCATCATTTAAAAGAGTTATTTGCAGTTATTAAGAACCTAAATTTCCAAAAATTTAAATGTCAGCACAAAGTATTATCTAAATATACAATTAAATAAGTTAGAGGATTGCTGTGGACAAGAAATTAAATTTCTTTTGAACTACATTAAAAAAAGACATAGCATATCATATTGACACGGAAATAAACAATTTTATTTACGTACCATATTTATTATTTCAATACAATTCGAAATATTTGTCTTCAATAAAAATACAACCAGTTTCAAACTGTACAAAAACACTAAGAAAAAAAGAGCTATGTTGCACCAAAACTTGGTGTCAATTTGCTGGCTACAAAACATGGCGCATTACTACACCAAACTTTGGTGCAACCTCTAGCCATAATTTGGTGCAGTTGAAACTCCAAATTTTGGCGCAACCTTGAACCATAATTTAGTGCAATCTTTCATTAATTAGGTGCTACTGACAAACTTAATTATGATGCAGATGAAAATTCCGAAATTACATTCCACTTAATAACGCTAATTTTAATTAAAGTAAGTTTGAATGGAAATTTTTGTAAACTTAGCTATTTTAATTATAGTAAGTGAAACGTAGAATAGGAATTTTCATCTGCATTTTAATTTAGTTTGTCAGTAGAACCTAATTATTAAAAGATTGCACTAAATTATGGCCTGAGGCTTATTAATCATAACTATAACTTTTTTTAAGTTGTTCGTCTGATGACTAAGCAAGAATGCTTTTTAACATTTTCCAATATTTAATGAAAGCCAAAAGGTGACTTGTAAAATTAAGTTTTAAAGTTAAAACGTTTTATAAAAATTTAGACTTTTACAAGCATTATTTCATTCAGAATGTTTTGAGTAATAATTCAAATGCAAGGAACTTTATTTTTAAAAATAAATAATAATATTTTTTAAAAATAGTGTTTTAAAATATATGGTACTCAAATACATCAAATTCAAGTTTTAAGCAAAATAGGTTACAAAAACAAAATTTATTTTACAAACCCACATACAAAGTATCAACAATGGCATCAATACAAGTTGCTCAGAAATTTTATTAAATCAGGAAATGAGCCACTTAAATCAAACAGGAACATTTTTGAGAGGACGAATGTATTAAAAAAGTAATGAATAAAAAGAATGCCACTTACAAACCAGAAACACTAGAAATTACAATAAATGTTCAAAATTGGTAATTTTTTTAAACTTTAAATGAGTTAGAACCACAAATCGTTTACTTTAAAAAAATGATACCAAGTTTGAATTTTATACTCCATTTCATAAAAAATTACAAAGGGTTTTTACTACTTTCCATGCATTGCAATCTCAAGGACTCACTTTTCTAAAAACTGTATTTTATGCATATGTTACTTCGTTCAAACAATGATAACTGAAGTTTAAATTGGTATTTTGTTTTTAAGATTTTTTAAATTTAAATATATAATTGTGAGATGTTGTGAACCTCAAAAAAGATTAGGTTTATAAACTAGTTCTTTTATTAAAGGTTATTGGTGCAGAAAAAATAGGATTTTTTAGGAATGCTATTTAAATATAAAAAAATATATATATATATTTAAAAAACTAAATAAACTAGAAAAACAACTTGAGGTTCACAACATTGAGAATGATTGGGTGTTTAATTTGCGTGTATTTTTAGTTGTAAAAGTCAATTTAGGTATAGAGTGTTTAAAAAACATGCTAATTTATGCATAAAATGCTAGCCAATTAGCATTTGAATACTTTTTTAAAACAAATTCCACACAAATCCATATGCAGGATTTGTAGGTAACAAACTGAAGAAAAAAGTTAAATGAGTATGTACGCCTCAAATGTGGCGAGAAAACAACATCTTAGCAATACGAAGACTTTATGATCAAATATTAAATGTTTGGGAATAACAATACTATTATTTCCATGTTTGAACACTGAGAGTGGATAATTATCTTGAAAAGCTTCAAGAGACAAGATTTTAATATTATCACATTTTTCAATTTGATAGCCTCGAATATGGAACGCAGAGTAAATGACTTATAAATATGACATAAAAATACTCCTCCTGTGATTATAGACTGTGAAACATGTGTTCCCGCTTGTCGTAAGCAACTCTTCCTCGATGACCACTGACCCAGTTGTGTTGCACAACATTGCTTTGAACCCTGCAACATCGTCCCTGGTGGAAACATATTACACCACCCTGTCCGTGGACTTTTTGGAATTCGCTTCCCCGATTCTGGAGGTCCGGTTTTAGCAGGACCAATGGAGCAAAGGACTGTTCTTCGCAGAGGAGTTCGTCAATGGACAGGGAAGTCAATAGTTTGCCGGACAGGTCTGAGGGCAGGTGGCACTTGACTTCGTCCCAGGTGAATGTGTTGTGCTGGTTTTTCGGCCAGGAGCCGAGGGGTTGGTGGAGACAGTCGCATGTGAGCAAGTTGCCTGGAACTGGAAGAAATGAGAATGTAAATAAAAAAATAATGCATTAGATATGCCCATTTCCTAAACGGCTTAATTGCTTGGCGATATGACCACAAGCAAAATTGTTCTGCTAAAACGGTAACACAGTCTTCAATGGCAGCTTTGGTCGACCAGTAAGTTCCTTGGCTACTTCTAGGGCCATTGTGTCTGTTAACGAGCGTCTCCCCTTTTTCTATATGGCAGCCCTTATCCCACGTGACTTTCCTATTCAAAATTGTGCATGACTAGTTACAACTTCACGTTTACAAAACCTGGAAATTAACATGTATTAAATGCCAGCTAGTGGGCAGAAATTATTCAAAACAGTGGGTGCCCTATTTAAATTCTAAAATTTTGCATGCTTCTTGTCTGGTATATAACATCAACATGTGTTTTATAAAGTAAATAGGCGAGTTGCCCCATTTCCAAAAATTATACATCAGTAAACGCCAGTCGACCAGGGCAGCAATGTAAATAATTAATATTTATTTTATACTTATCTAACAAATTGTAGTGGTGATTTATAATTGTAATACCAAAGTATAATAACTTACATTGTAAAACGCCTTGCATTTATAAAACTTTCCTCAGCTGAAGAGTACGCGGGAAAAACCGATTGATTTTGAAGAGAAGTTTCCTTAGCAGGCCACTTTGGCGATGATAGCGAGTAATCACCGAAACTTGTGTAAAGAAACCAGTTCCTACCACATAGATCACAGTTAAAGTAATAGAGTGGCAGCTCACATGACCTCCAATGCTAACGACAAGACTCGCAAGGAGCTCCCAGAAGAGCCCATATGAAACCAGTGTTGTAGGTCGTCACGTGATCTTCCACTCTAATACTTTAACTACCATATATGTGGTTCCTAGCTACCAAGATTCGATCCCGGTGCTTGGACCAAGCGAAGAAGAAAGACAGAAACCGGTTTTCTGCCACCAATGTTCGCCAAGCAGACAATTGCGGGCATCTGCCTAATTAATCAATCGGTTCTTCCTGTGTACTCTTCAACTGTGAAATATACTAACCTTCCGCACCTTCTCAAACTGAATCCTTAAATAAGAAAAATAAATATTAGGTAATGTACTATTTTCTATGTATGAAATAGTGTTTTAAAATTTAATAGTGCTATAAATACTCGAGCTTTACATTAAAAATTAAGGTTCGAATGGGAAAACCATTATCTTGACATGGTCAAGATATCCAGCAATGGTACAGCTAGCGTATCAGGGCCATTCTCGATTTGGCAGCCAACGTTTGCAGCCAAGTAGCGAAAAAGGTACTAAATTTGGCAAACATTCCAGTTCAACTTTGATGTTTACATCAATCTTGTTGCCAAATCTTGCAAACTAATTTACTTTTAAGTAGGATTGGCTGAAAATTCTGGTTTTGGTGGGAGTGAGTATTTGTTGTGTAAGGTTTAGTTTTTATTATGATCGTGCGCAAGCCGATCATAATTTTAAAATTTAACAACTTTTGATTAAAAGTAAATAAATTATAATAACAGTCCAGCTGTCACAATAGACACCAGCATTTTTTTAAGGACACCACGGCTCGAGTGGCCACAATCGAAGACCCCGGAGGGGGTACCAGCGGTTTTTTTTTAAAGAATATCGCGGCTCAAAGGGCCACAATCGATGGCCTGATGGAAATACCAACATATTTTTTTTAAGTGTGTCATGGGTCGAGTTTCTACATTCTATTGTCAAAGGATTTCCGAGTTTTGCAGCTCGCGGCACAGACAGGAAAATTTTGTAACGTATCTGGCGTACAAAATTTTACGTTTCGACCTTTAAAACATTACTGGGCTTTCAAGGCACGAGAAAAACTGAAAATCAAATGAAACTAATCCCTCACACTACCGTCACCACTCCGTAAGCAGAAGCAGTGAAAGGAATTAGAGAAATGCAACTGAGAGAATATGTCACGACAAAAACAGCCAACTACAGCAGAAATAAGCTCCAATGGTGAAGCAATAAACCAACAACAAACTATGTAACCAAAACAAATAAGTAACGATGCGTAATTATTGTTCTAAATTAAGGAATTTTAATAAATTTTCAACGTTTTGAACCAAATATTGATGTTAAAAACTAAAATAAGCATTTTTATAAAGTGAATTTACTGATACCGTACCAAAATTAATATTTCATTTAATTCTACTAACTATAGCAACCCCGTGTTTACTTTTTGATGAACGCTAATGGTCACCAAATAGCATTATGGCCCCGATACGCTAGGTGTTCCCCAGCAATTAATATACGTAACATGAATAAAACCCTGAAATGTATTTGGATAATGTAATTTGCAGTAAGTGATCAAAATCCCTGTATTAATACTGTAATATTTAGTAGATTTCTTAAAGCAGAAATAATTAACTGAAACAATACATAGTTACCACTCTAATAACAAATAAAAAATAAGAATAGACTTGAATTAAATTTTAAAAAATTTTTAGGACACAATCATTTAAATAAACAGATTAACTCAAAGGGCACATATATACTGGCTTCATTATTGAAATAATATGAATTTATATAAAACTTATTGTTCAAATCTATTAGCGATTACATGCACACGAAATTCAGAACCTTTCGCAGGACAAATACAAAATTACGAAAACATGGACATTTTAATTTTTTTATAGCTTGTGCAGGCCAGAAACATAACAAGTTGGCATCTGCGAAAGGCAGTTCGTCTGAACCCACCCTACTTAAATTAATCTCATGGATAAACAGATATATAGACATGCGTTTGAAAAAAAAAGATAACTAAGAGATCGAAATCAAAACTTCCCAACGTATTCGTATACATTTCTAACTACTTGTGAAACTACTAGTGAAGTTATTTTTCATTAAAAATGGTAATGTAAAAGTTTGAAAACATCAAATGAAAGTATACAAGTAATTATTAACATAAAAATAATTATTTCAAAACTTACCGGCAAGACACACACAACGAATTAGGCCGCTTTTTCACTGAAGGGCACGGCGACGGTAGAACCGGATGACGTCATAGAGAGGAATTTCGAACCGTGCCGTGACGTATAGGGGTTGCTTTTTCACTGGACGGCAAATTTGAACGGTTCAGCGTTTTTCATTCGCATTTGTTGTTTTGCATTCAAGCGGCAAGGAGCTAGAAATGGCTAGATCGAACGCGATACATAAACATAATATACGCCTGATGTATTTACTTTATTTGAGAAGAAAAAAGAGAGGTATTACAAAAAGATTCTGGATGCACAATATACTAAAAGCCAGATACGTAGAAGGAGCTTTCTACACGTTATTTGAGAAGTTAAAGAACTGTCTATATCTGTCTGTGCCAATAGCCCTCGTGTAGCTCCAGTGCGACGATAATCCAAACCAAACTATATCTGTCTGTTCTTTTTCTGGGCGAGAATCAAAATCGCAGTCCAAGAATTTAAAAATTTCTTTCCAATCTTTTTTTTTGTAATCTCTATTCTTGTAAACTTCCTTCCGCTTATCCCATATGGAGGGCTTTGTCTCTATCAATTCAATTAGGTTTACTATGTCGAAGTTAATAACAGTCTTATTATTAGAACACATCTTGGAAAAAGAATCAAAACAAACAAAATGCCGGCACGGTCGAACAGGGAAAACGACAACCCGTGATGCCGTTCCGGCCCGGAAGTACGTCACAAACCGGCATGGTTGCCGTCCGGTCTTAGTGAAAAAGCTTCTACCTCATTTACCTGCATTTTCCACTCCCACGACATCGTTACACGGGAACCGGACCGGTTTTGCCGTCAATGAAAAAGCGGCCTTAGGCTTGTGCTTGAGCTGAGCGTTCTCTTGCTGGTGATGCGCGCGTTGGTTGCTTTTTCGTTGGAGTAAACACAGAGTTTAGTTGTCTCAACTGAACTCATTGAGGCAGTTTGGTCCCGTTGACTAAACTCGCTCAATCGAACGAGTATAGTTATGGTAACTAAACTGGTAGGTTTGAAAGAAACCACCAGTTTGGCTGTACCAATCAAACACCCTTCAACCGAACTTGGTTGAGTTGCATGACCAGCACCATTTTTTTGCGTGAATGCTCAAAATTTACAAAAGTCTAGGACGTTGCAAATGTTTTAAATAATTGAGTTCCAGTTATCTATCATTGACTTTTTTTTTAAATTTCCTTAATGGCCATCAAAGCTCGAAATGTATCGTTTTGGAATTTAAAAAAAAAAAAACGCCATGCATTAGAGGGAAAAGACTCATACTTAACCTCTTATGTCCCGAGCAAAATCCTACACGTATATATTCTTCATCTAAACGAAATTTTCATACAAATATATGCTAAGAAGTATGTTTTTCATTTTTTTAATTATGTTTAATTTTCCAGGGAAAATTATGTTTAATGGTTACTAGGTCTTAAACTCTAAAAAAAAAAATTTTTTTGTGTGTTATAAATGCAACAAAAAAAGCCGTATCACTTATTTGTAGTTAATATATTATTTTATCATTGTTTTTATTTCAAAATGTCTTGAAAATTAACTACTAAAAAACTTTTTGACCCTCGTCCAATTCATTCTTTTATGGAAATAAATGAATAATATCTGTAATCAAAGGCTGAAAACTTATATTTGAAACTTTTTCTATCGGACCAGGTCAATTTTGGAACTAATTAACACGTATAAACTGTCCCCAACTGGGGACGGCTGGTCGTAAGAGGATAGACTTACGACACTGCTTTATACATGTTACATATTTCTCAATGTAACGATTCATTCATAAAATTTAGGATTTTGGAATTATGATATGAACAACGACGTGTGGACTTAAACCACCAAGGGAAAATAACCATGGGAAATTTTTTCGAGTCCTTTAAATAGATTAAATAGAAGAGAAGAGGTGGATAGCAGACGTGTTTGTTTTAAGCGCCCGTCGAAAAACCAATTTGTATATTAATGAAAGAGTAACAAAAAAAGGGATAAAACAACGAAATTCCACCCTCCAAAGGTTTTATTAAACCCTAAAAGGCATTATACGAAGTTTTATTCAGTTTTTTAACTCCCGCAAAAGGCTTTTGATTAAAAGTTCCATCCTCGAGTCTGTTTGAGTTTTAATTAAATTTCATTCTTTGTGTTTTTCATTCTTTTGATGAAGAAGGCCTTTTCAACTTTTCGATGCCGCTTTTTTGCATAATAATTGCGCTGATTAATTCTTTGCATGTTTGCATTTCAACTGTGGTGAAATTAAATTTTCCTCGAATGAAATCGGCAATGAATAAATCAAAGAGGAATGGCATCAAAATTAAAAAGAATTCGAACCGTAAGGTTTTGTGGTAATTACACCATGATAAATTGCATTTATGTTAAAATAAATCATTTTCCGATATTTTGGAGATGAGTTTAGGAAATGTTATAGTTTGTTTTTGAATTTGTAGTATATCAGATTTTTTTTAATTAAGAGGTTCGTGTAACAAAACATAGCTGATTATATAAGTTCACTTACGTTACTATATTCCATTTGAGGTAATTATTAGGGACAGGAGAAACACAACTCCCTGTTAATAATTACAGATCTTTGTCCCTAAGTATACTTATTTTTTTATCAAGTTGTAAGAAAAGAATGATTAAAAGAAAAGCGAGGGAGGGGGTGGGTGCACAACACTTTTATTTTTATTTGACTTTATTTGACTTTAAGTATTATATTTTTACATAAATTCAGCCTGTAACACTACTCTTTATTCCAACTAATTTGTTTTATGGATTTTAATTCGCATTTCAATGGCTAAACCTCCTCTATCGATCATCACCCTCAAACCATCCTCCTGTCTTGAATTTATTTCTGTAAAAATATTAAGGGGTTTCTATTCATATTTTTTTAATAAATTAATATAATAATTATTAAAAAATATAAAAATTGTTTTAAATACCCCAATATTGAATGCATTTTGTTTGGGTTATTATAATTTATTTCCAGTAAAAAATTCGTTTCATTATCTTAATTATTTATAGATTGGGATAGTTTTTTATGTGTAACTCATTTAACATTATGGGACCTAAACTTTGCACATCTCTAACTCCCCTAATAATGCTTAAAAACAAACAACATTTGGCATTTCGTATTAACATAGGTCATAGATTTGAAATATGGACTCAAAAAGGGGTGTTACTATTGGAAATTTTAAAGTTAGTAACATTTTTAATATGAAGATGACCCCTTACGTAAAATTTGTGTCATGCAATTAACCAAGAATGTTAATTGTTTACAATTTCAAAAAGGTTCGATTCTATAGGGTGACTAACGGCAGAAATAATAACTAGTGGTACTTTTTTTATTTCCGCAGGTGTACCTATTACAGATGAAAACGTTTGCCTCACTGTCATAGGTTGGTTGCACCGATCTTCTCTGTTTAAACGTTATTGGAATAAGATGTTCCTGTGAATCAGTACATCTGATGTAACAAAAACATTATATAATGTAAAAAAATGAGCTCTAATTTACAGAAAATTTTAACAGTTTAGTTTACAATATTTATTGTCCTTTGATATCGACAGCAAATACAACACAACAACAAAAAATGCCGCCCCGGTGGCGCAATCGTTAGGATGCTAGCCTTTGGAGCTGCTGGGGTCGGGTTCGAATCCCGGTTGGGCATGACTGTTTGTGGCCGTCAGTAAAGTTGTTATTTGTCGATGTGTTTGTGTTGTCCTTTCTTTTTTGTGTCTCTTGAGCTTGTTAAAATTCTTTCTGTGTCTGTCCCACTTGACGAAAGCTTACAAGCGGTTCTCTGAACAAGCACACAAGCTGGAATATGTATGTACCATACCATACCATACTAACTTTAAAAAAAAACTAAATTTCGCTATCTCAGCATTCCTGTGTGTCACCACATGTACATCTCATGTGCCCACATGTGTCTCACGTGTGAATCTATACAAACATACTACCATTGTCGTTTTAACGAGCACTTGCTTCTGACAACCACCCTTTGCCAGGCAACTAAACACACACAAAAGCCCAAGAAAGCATATCACCTGAACAGCCATCTTTGTCTATCTCTCTACCCCCTCAGGAAAAATTCTCAACAAAGATAGTCTGCTACCCATACCCTTTTAGAACTATTCTCAAACAGAGATGGTCTCTTACACCCTTTTTTCCCATACACTCCACAATGACCCCTCCTTCAAGATCTTCTCCATTGTTCGAGCCATGCCCTATCATTAGGGGATCACTTCTGCCAGCTTCTGGTGGCTGCTTGGGGACAACAATTGTTTGGAGGGTGCTCCATGCTCGACGGGTGGTCGACCACTTTGTGTGATGGAAGGGGTTCTTTTTCAGGTGTGTACCCCCGGGGGTACATGTGGGTACACGACTGCTTCTGTATCTCGTGTGGTAATGGAGGAGTTTGGGTCTTGTTGTCTGTTATGGAATGTTTGTCTTTTTGTTGAAGGGATAAGTTAGACCACTAAAGTTAAGATTTTGGTATATATTTCGAAATGCTAGTCAAAGAAATTTTAGAACTGTTCTGGAAGTTTAATAATATCAAAGCTCTATCAATGAAATTTAACACTACTGCTTCTGTAGCTCGTGTGATAGTGGAGTAATTTAGCTTTTTGCTGTCGGTGTTGGGACGTTTTTTTTTTTTTTTTGAAGTGGTTGAAGTTGGACCACTTAAGTTAAAATTACAATTTTTGTAGACAATTCCAATTGTAAATCAAAAACCAAGGAAATCTTGAACTATTCTGGATGTTTAATGATATGGAAGCTAAGAATTTAACTTCTACCATAGATGGTGAGGTAATTTTTAGAAGATATATATTCCCATCCTTCCGCACAATGTTTTTTCCCTTTTATCAACAAAAAAAAAGACATCCATATTAAAATAAAAGAATACTTTGATTCATATTACCTTTGAATACATAATATTTTGCATCGCATCCATACTTTTTGTTCTACATCCAAAACTCCTTCTAGACACCTCCTTCTGCATGTTTCAGGAGGTGTTGAATGCCAACAGAAAAGCTGAATGAAAATAAATTCCCTCTTGCTCGTTAATTTGATAATTTAAAAAGGTGAATCACGAAAAGAGTACTTACAAAGGCTAGTACTAAATACGTCACCTGAAACAAGCCAATTATTGAAAACAATCTGATATCACCAACAACACAAAACAAAATGACAGCTGTCACAGTCTTTTGGTCAGATTGGCAGTCAGAGTCAGACTGGCCCACATACTTTCGGGAGGTGTCTAACGCGATCAAGATGGATCTGCTCCCATCCTTGATGAAGTGCACCAGAAAAGACCGCAATTAGTTGACAGCGAGTGTGTTGGATGGGACAGGAATGCACCCTGACCCCGGCGCGATGCGTCTTTCAGTCCAATTTGGGACCACGCTTCTGGTATCTGCTTTGTTCGAGCGCTATCACATTTACATTGATATTCCAATTTCTTTAAGGAGAAATATTGGAATTAGGCAGGTGAAACCGTAATTTAAGGCGTCAGAGGAGTCTAAAAAATGTGCAAAGAAGGTACTACAAAGCATAGTTTGATCTTTCATGTAATTTTTTAACTACTTAATACAAAATTATAATTTTTTTATATGTTATTCTATAAGATTTATTTAATATAAAACAATTTTTAAAATTTATGAAACTTTAGCCAAAACTAAAATAAATTATATTAAACCTATAAAGCTATTTGAACACATAGGATTAGGCTTGCGCGGCAAATTGTGAGGTCAAAATTGAAAAAGTGACCAAGAAAATTACTTTATATTGTACAAATATGTACAAACAAAGACTTATACCTAAATTCTCAGCTCAATTTTAATTAGAAATTATTTTAAGAACTTTTTCTAAAAAAATTAATAAAAATTTTTAAGTTTTGATTTTAAATATTTTAAAAAATAATTTCTAATTAAAATTGAGATGAGAATTTTGGTATAAGTCTTTGTTTGCACATATTTGTACAATATAAAGTCATTTTCTTGGTCATTTTTTTCAATTTTGACCTCACAATTTGCCGCGCAAGCCTAATCCCATGTGTTCAAATAGCTTTAGGTTTAATATAATTTATTTTAGTTTTGGCTAGAGTTTCATAAATTTTAAAAATTGTTTTATATTAAATAAATCTTATAGAATAACATAAAAAAATTATACTTATATATATTGAGTAGTTAAAAAATCACATGAAAGATCAAACTTTGCTTTGTACGTAGTACCTTCTTTGCACATTTTTAAGACTCCTACGACCCCTTAATAAAGCCCGTTAGACGCAGGCATAGGGTCCCCAAATTTCCGTTTCTTTTTGCGTCATTAACCCCAAATATGTCAGTAAATTTTATAATTTTTGAGGCTCCACTATGTTTTAGCTTGATTTAGACAGTTACTTAAATTGACTGGTCAGATAAATGTAATAAGGAAGATGGTAGAATGGTAGTTAAGGGGTCATAGGAGTCTTAAAAATGTGCAAAGAAGGTACTACAAAACATAGTGTGATCTTTCGTGTCATTTTTGAACTACTGAATGTATAAGTATAATTTTTTTATATGTAATTCTACAAGATTTATTTATTATAAAACAAGTTTTAAAATTCATGAAACTTTAGCCAAAACTAAAATAAATGATATTAAACATGAAGGTACTTGAACACACTGTGATTAGGCTTGCGCGGCAAATTGTGAGGTCAAAATTGAAAAAATGAATAAGAAAATGACCTTATATTGTACAAATATGTACAAACAAAGACTTATACCTAAATTCTCAGCTCAATTTCAATTAGAAATTATTTAAAAAAAAAATTTTAAATCAAAATTTTTTTAATTTTTATTAATTTTTTTAGAAAAAAGTTCTTAAAATAATTTCTAATTAAAATTGAGCTGAGAATTTAGGTATAAGTCCTAGTTTGTACATATTTGTACAATATAAAGTCATTTTCTTGGTCTTTTGTTCAATTTTGACTTCACAATTTGCCGCGCAAGCCTAATCACAGTGTGTTCAAGTACCTTCATGTTTAATATCATTTATTTTAGTTTTGGCTAGAGTTTCATAAATTTTAAAACTTGTTTTATAATAAATAAATCTTGTAGAATTACATAGAAAAAAGTTATACTCAATTAAGGAGTAGTTAAAAAATTACAAGAGAGATCAAACTATGCTATGTAGTATCTTCTTTGCACATTTTTAAGACTCCTGTGACCCCTTAAATTATCTGCCAAACAACACTATCAAATAAAGGCAATCATACACACAAAATAATTGTAAGAGGCCCCAAAAAATTTTGGGGCTATGGTCTGTGTTTCACTAGGTTCAGCAATGTATGCAGGTAATATGCAATGAACTAATTGGGGACAAAATTCTTCAGAAAAACGTGCCGATCCAAATCGTTAAATTTTACTGATTTTTATACAAAGGAATTTTTTATTAATAATTGTTGATATCAGTTACAAAAAATTATCACAAAGTATTTTTTTTTTGACAAAATTTACAAGTCGGCTGCTTTTAAACATTATTATACCTGATAAAAATATAAAATTCCATCTTTAACATATGACTGCATAATTCAGTAAATAAAATAAATCAAGTTCAATATTTGTTTGAATGTTATGTTCCTTATTTAACTTTAAATTCTTTATAAACTTCTTCAATTCTTAGAATACTCCTATCCCTCCCTAGCAATTTACAGTATCCGAATTTTTAACATTGATGTTGTTAACATTGATGTTGTCGAAT
This sequence comes from Hylyphantes graminicola, assembly GCA_023701765.1. Classification (NCBI taxonomy): domain Eukaryota; kingdom Metazoa; phylum Arthropoda; class Arachnida; order Araneae; family Linyphiidae; genus Hylyphantes; species Hylyphantes graminicola. The sequence continues at coordinate 65,286,121 of CM043116.1, read as the reverse complement.
TTTTAACATTGATGTTGATCTAATCAAATACAGAACCTAATCAAATCAATCACCATCAACCTCATATTTTCAAGTCCGGCTTTCAACTGACTGATGCGGATTCTACAAAAACACAACTCAAATGTCATTAAGTGAGGAACAATGCTAAGCCAATTTGGCTAAAGGTTTTGACACGAGTCTTGAACACCCAACTGTATCCCTGTTATCCCACGAGAGGAGATGCTTCATTCAACATTTGCTGGCGTGCCACAAGTCCATCTGACAAACCGACTTCATCCTCCATTCTGTTTTGATCATAGAAATATGGAGAACCATTTATGTAACAGTGATTTCTGTTTCTGTTTTTGAGAGCTATTCGGTAACTGCTGTTAATTGGGAATGGATGCGCTGGACTAGAGTCTCCAAACTCAATGCTATTCCAATGGGAAAAAACTATTTTCTCTGCCGCATTTCTCCGTCTGTATTGAATATTTTTACAAACGGTTTTAAATCGCTCCTCTTTTTAAATTGCTTCGAATACTTTTAGTGAAATTATTTATTCAATTTTTTTAAAAAAAATTGAATCCATTTCAAAAGTGGGATTATTGGGACCAGTATATCAGCTACACTTATCACATAAAAAAAAGTCCGTCTGTAAAAGTATTTAATACAGCGGGAGAAATGTGGCAGAGAAAATACGTTCTTTTCTCATTGGATTAACATTGAGACACTTGAGTTTGGAGACCCGCGATCCACAGCGCGTCCATTCCTCCTTAAAAAGTATATTTTTCCATCGATCTAATGCACTAGTTTTGAAATTGCAACCTCTGCAAAAATATTGCTTTTGCAATGTAATCAGTATTTTTTTAACCAGGTATGAGAATCGTTATAACAGCAAAATTAAACACATTTGAATTGGAAATATCATCTGGTTATTTAGTTATTAGTTTTTGAGTTTTAATTATCCTCAAGTAGATCCTATATAGTAAAATCCTACACATATATTCTTAAGCAAAACATACTTTTAATGCAAATATATGCTAAAAAATGTTTTTCAAAGTATGTAAAAAAATTATGTTTATATTTACTTAGGGAAACGCCTTAGACTCTAAAAGTGCACATTGTTTGTGCTATAAATGCAATAAATAAGGCCGTATCACTTATTTGTAGTTACCATATTATTTTAACATTGCTTTTAATGCAAAATGCCTTTGAAATTAACTACTTAAAGAACTATTTGAAAAGTTTGAAAAAAAATTGACTCTAATATCGTATTGATACTCGTTCAACTTCATTTTTTATAGAAATATATGACTGATACCTGTAATCAAACGCTGAAAACTGATGTTTGGATCTTCTTCTATCGGACCAGAGCAATTTCAGGACTAATTAACGTGTTCATTGTTTGTGGGGAGTTTTTAAAAAATGTCCCCAAATTAGGAAGCCATGTCGCAAGAGGTTATACTAGAGCAACACAGTTGTTAAATTTTATCAATTAGTTAGGAAATAATCGGATGAAATCTTAATGTACAATTTGTTATATTTTGCTGTTATGACGATTCTCATACCTGGTGAAGAAATGCTTAAATGTCAGGTCAATGTTTTTGCAGGGGTTGTGTTTTCAAATTAAACAATTTTCTTTGGGGGATAAGGTTTTGTAAGAAGAGAAATGCAAATAATTTAACAAATAATATAAAGTTTATAGTGTAAAATCTTTGAATCAAAACTTTGATGTTGTAGAGGGCCAATTAAACTTTCGCATCACGATCTCCATATAGACAAAATGACAAATGCCAGTGAGTGCGATCTTTAGAAACGAAGAGCATATGCTTTGTAGCTTGTTACCCCGCTCGCCAGAAGAGACAGTCACAAAGAAGGACGACACAAACACTTAGACAAATAACAACATTTATTGACAACCACAAAAATCCATGCCTCACTGTTATTCGAACCCGAATCCAGCAGCTCCAAAGGCTAACACCCTACAGTCTGCGAAAGGATTGGACACAGGCTGAAAAAATAAATTAAACTCTGAGTTCTGAAGGAACAAGTAAATGTGGATCTAGGCAAGATTTCCACTTTCCAGTGGTCAAAACAGGAACAAGAAGACAAACCTTGTTGATTAAATCTTCACGTGATTCACTGTGGAGGCGGAATGGTTCTTCGCCTTTTCCCGCCTCCATGCGTGACAAAGGAAATGCGTGTGCGTGTAACTCTCACGCGCTTTCGTGAGACGAGAGAAATGACATAGGCTCAGAAACGTGAACAAGTTTGATGGTTTGATTTGATTGTCTATCTGTTAAACATCCATATACTGTATACCCAGAAAAAAAATTAGTGTAAGGTAACATCTAATGTATGAAGTAACATTATATTTAATATAGGAGTAAACATCTTTTTTGCATAATATAACTCCCTGAAGTGGGAGGTAGTTAGGCTTCAACCAGTTTTTTTTTAAGTAACTTTATTTTAAAAAAAGTATCTATAGTATATACGTATAAACTCATTTAGGAATATTGGTTATTCTACAAACTAACAAATTTTTGTTCGAAAACAAAATTTTCGAGTAGGTCTAGGGCTCCAGAATTTCTGGTTTTTGATTCTTTTAAATTTGAAGAAAAGGTAAGTAGGCTAAAAAAATATCCCTCGTTTAGCACTCGTGTGATGTTAATTCTGTCAAACCCATATGATTGCAAAACAATTTTCTAATAAAATTGTAAATTAATTGAGGTTAATGAAAATTGTTATTGGCAACACTTGCTAGTGTTTTCGGCAGGAACACAGAAAAAGAGGGTGCGTGGCCCGGGTGGCCTAGTGGTTAAGATCGCAGATCACTACGCTAAGAGTCTGCAAACTGTACCGGTTGCGGGTTCGATTCTCGCCTTCACCTTGGGTGTAATTTTCCTTTATGTGTGTCAGAAAATATTCTGTCTGTGAATGTCTTACTTGACGATGCACGGTTTATAAGCCGGTCCCTAATCAAGTACACAAACTGGAAATACATGCACTGTTAAAAAAAACCTGAAATTTCAGGAGAGAAAATTACTGATTTTAACGGAACTTTCCGGTAACTACTGAAAACGGGTTTGTTTCTTCTGAAAACGGTTTTTCTTCTTCTAAAAACGGGAAATGTCCGTAAACCGAACCGAAAATGTCCGTAAAGAGCGGAAACGGAATTTTCCCGTTTTTAGACGCGAAGTGTTACAAACAATGGCGGCTTATTAAAGTTTAGGCCTAAACATAAAAATCCATAGCACGTATACAAGCAACTCGAATTTTAGATTTTGCTTTTCAGAACATAAATTGCATGTTTTTAATAGCAAAACTGATTGTCTTTATTAGAATATGTAAGTATTGTAAAGATAGAACAAAATTATAACTATTGTTTACTATTGCGGCTGCTTTTTAGTCCAATTTACACTACGTTCTTGAATTGAGCTTTAGCGCAGTCAAAGAATGCTTTGTTTTCGCAAACTTCTATCAAACAGTTTGATAAAAATCGTATAATAAAAATGCAAGCAATATGTAAAGCAAACAGTTCTTGCTGAAAATACGATTAGAACACATTAAATAATTAAAAATAGTTTTTTAAAGCAACTTTAAATATTTGTAAATCGTTTGGAAAAACTTTTGAAGATTGCATGATACTGCTCAACTCCTCTTTTATGCAAAAAGAATAATTCTTTTTTTCGTTTTCTCTCGATGATTTCGACAGAATCAGCATGTGATAGAATATGGATTAAAAGGCATATTCAAAATTGTAAAAAGTTGTGAGATAATGTTTCGAGCCAACTTAAAGAGGATGATTTTAAAACATACATTTTGTTACGACTTTTTACCGGCAGCTGAAATCGGATTTAGAATTTGTTGTACAGAACTATTATGACTACAGATGATGTCTAACTGAAGAAAAGAAAATAAACATGTTCGAAGTTATACTGCAGTGAAAAGCCGGGTGTCAAGCATCTGCTCATTACTTTCGTTTTCTACAAAAGGAAACCGTGGTTTTCGCTGTATTATTTCGAGGTCTTATCACTTAAATATGCTAGAATTTCAAACTTAATGCCACGCAAAGTGTATTTTAAAAATATGTGTGCTGGAAATAGTGAAACTACATTTTTTGTTGGAATTATTTGGATTATTATGTTAAAATTATTAAGGTAATGTCCCATCGTCGCATTGCTTGGTTCGATATTCTCACTTTCGATGTTTTTCACAGATGTAATGTTCAATCTTTTTCATATACAAGCTCAAAGTGTTTTTAAAATATGTGTGTTGGAAATTGTGAAACTACATTTTTTGTTGGAAATGTTTGGATTATTTTGTTTAAAAATTTAATCAAGGTAAGTGTAAATGTAATACTTTTTTCTGTTGAAATAAAAATGTTTTCTGTAAATTGCTTTGGTTTCTTATTCAACCGATACATATATATTATTATAAAATTATTTAGTTATTACTTGCTAAAAAAGAAAAACAGTATGAAAAACTTTAATCTCTACTTCTTTATGGTTAAAAGTATTATTTTTACAATGCATAATTTGTGTCTTAAATTCTGGTTATTAATCAAGAACGTTTTACATTGAAAGATAAATTTAATTTTTTGTATTATGATGCATTACATTTTTGAAACTTGCTGTTTTTCTTTCAAAGTAATTTTAATATGTAAAGTCAATGTGCTAAATCACTATAATTTAATATCTAACAGTTTGTTGCCTTTTAAAATAGTTTAATTATATATTATAGTTGAAAAAAATATGTAATTTTGACAATTATATTATACTGTAGATAATGGACTGGTTTTAAATTTATTTTTATATTCTACGGTGGATACGAGGGGAAATGCAGGATGGCCCAAAAGTAGTTTAACAGTTAATGTTGTACCATTGGTAAGAACTTTGGCTTATTTAGAACAGGTATTTGACATAGTCGTGCTTAGTTTTAGTTACGACTTTATTTTAGTTTATTTTAGCCAACCAACAAAACTAAGCACGACTATGTCAAATACCTGTTCTAAATAAGCCGAAGTTCTTACCAATAGTACAACATTAACTGTTAGGCTACTTTTGGGCCACCCTGTACAAAATGGAAAATTTTAATAACGGAGAAATAAGAAACGGGACTTCTGTAAATATACGAGAAAATTCAAAATGGAAAATTTTAATAACGGAGAAATAAGAAACGGGACTTCTGTAAATATACGGGAAAATTCAAAATGGAAAATTTTAATAACGGAGAAATAAGAAACGGAACTTCGTAACGGGAAAATACTTAACGGAACGGGAAAAGCCCGGCAACTCAGCTGCCGGGCTTTTTCCTTCAAATTCAGTAATTTTTTTTAACAGTGTGTACCAACCAACCAAGAAAGGGCGAAATCCCGATCGAGTGAGCTAAAATGCTTCCTTTTAAAACTAAAATAATTAACTTATTTAAAAATAAGATGTTTACTTTGCTTTAACTTTTTTTATCTATGTTAAACTTTTGGCTTGAAAGATTTGTTAGAACATCTAAATGCAAGCAATGAAATCTTATAACAAGTGAATCTTTAATACTGCAGTTGCTGAGTGTCCTCTTCAATCACGTAAGTTATTCAAACTCACCCGACCTTCTATCAAAAATGATTGTAAATTTTTCATTTTTGAAAATACCTCAGCAACCTGTGGAAACGTTATTAAGATACAGGTTGTCCTAATCTATTATGGTACGGAATCAATAGAAATTTATTCACGAAACTTGATCGGCATGTTATTTACATTAGTCTTTAAGGTTAGGTTATATTTAGCCTATTGTCGTGCTAGAGCTACACGAGGGCTATTGCTATTGGCGATGGGCGCCGTATTTTAGAACCCTAGTCAAGTAGCGAGCCGACACCTGAATAGGCACTCAACGCAACCGTTAAGGGCGACATCGTACGCAGCGTTAGGACTTTGAAGGATATTTAACGTGCACTCCCTTATACGGAGAATTATTCGTCTGACATTTTTGCTGCACTGGTCGTTTATAGGTCGGCAGTTATTTTCGCGATTCCCGGACCCGAACCAGAGACCTTTCGCATGCTAGACGCGACTAGGCTCCCCAGCCCCTTAGTCTTTAAGGGTTTGTACATTAAAAAATAACGTTTAACTAGCCATAAAAAATGACCACAAGTTTAACTCTAATTGCCCTCGCATAGCTTTAGTTGTTGTTTCAACTTAAACCAAATAAGGTTAACTATCATCTGTTTAACTTTAAACTATAAAAATATGGAATTGTTTTGTATGTATTTTGATAAATCACACAATACCAAAATAAAACTCTTAATATGACGTCATTTCCCTCTGGTTTGCATACATTTGAACAACAAAAACAAATGAAGAACGGATTAAAAGAAACCCCAAAATCCTATAACAAACAATACAGTTCAACCCAGTCGAAAGTCAAGACCACTTGTATTACTTCTCAAAGAAATCTAACCAAACAAAGACTTCGAAAATTCATCTAAAAATGGCCCAAACGAAATATTTCGACAAATGAGTTTTCAGTCTAGGACAAATGAGTTTTTAGTCTAGGACAGACTCCAAAACCCTTTTTCGCGGGAACAATGAAATATTTTCTTCGGGCGATTGCACAATGTTAGTTGCTTTGTGGGCAAAACGGGAGTTGATTCTAATTCCAACAAAAATAAAAAATATATTCCTTAGAGGCAGAGGGGCGTAACTCTAAAAAAAAAATTATGATTTTCAGATTTGTGTAGTTTTTGACGTAATATCATGTTATGTCATCAAAGAGATTTTTGTTATTTGGTGGTTTTCCTTAGCTGCTCAGTCGTCAACAACACCATGATCAAACCGATCATGTTACATTTTTGGCTATCTCTACCAAACTTGGTTAGATTTCATGTAGTCTTCAATCGTTACTGTTCTTGAGGCAAAATATTGACAGGAATAAATTTGACAAAATAGTAAGAGCCAATAGAATTTAATAAATTTAAGACAATTTTCAAGTAAATTTGCTTAAAAAGTTAGCTTTCTGCTTAAGTATATGATCTAAATAAATAAATATTTTACAAACGAAGAACTTAGCATGAAAAAATTTGGAAACTTAAGTTATTTTTTCATTGAAAAATAAAGCCATTAATGGATTCACAAACTGTCGGTAATGGGTTAAGGCTAACTATACCAAAACACACCTTAAGTTTGCAGCATTAAATCTTCTACGCGGAGGAAACACGCGTAAACAAACTTAATTTTGCCTCTCTGATTGGTCGCTCCCACGCGATACGTCAGCCCTGATATTCGTTCTCCCTGTTACGTCAAAGGCGAAGGAAAAAATAATTAATATTACACTCTAACTGAAGCAAAAATTAATAAAAATGATAAAAATATGTTTTGAAATAACTACTAAATTGGTTTATTGAATGTGAAATACCTTTTTTTATTCGATTCTCGCACTCGAAACTGAGAACTATTTACCCTTTTTCTCGTAGAACATTTCTATACTGCAAAATAAATGAGTTTTACTGTATAAACGGCTATCCTCGAGTAACACATGATCAGGTTCACATAAACATTGAAAAACCAAACTTTTTCATGTTCTTCCATTGAGTTCCAGGATCGAGGATCTACACCGCTCTGACCCTTAAGCAAATATATTAACTACAGGATAAATAAAAGTTAAATACAATGAACCAGGAGAAGGAAAAACAATTTTCCCATTTTCGAGACAGCCGAAAAAACAGGAAAAAAAAATAGGACTCCGCATGGTGTCTCTTCCAGACCTCTCACTGATCGATAACCTTTCTGCTTTTGATGAATGAAGATATTTGACGACGAAAGGTAGGAGAAAGGACAAAGGGCCAAAAACAAATTGTCCGGGAAAAACCGGATAATGGATTGTTCCCGGAAAACTCCGGGACGACAGATGGCGATGTTGCTCGGGACCCTTGATATTAATGAAGGATCAAACGGATCGTTGAACTTTTTAGTTCTAGTAGTTTTTTAAAGAGGTTGTTTTTGGAGCTACTGAACCTTAAAATGTAATAGGGCCTTTGTTTTCTTCGGAGATTGTCGATACAAAAAGCAAGGATAATGTAGTACAGTTTTGGAATGGGAAGTTTAATCAATCAATCGAAAAAAAATTAAAAGTATTTTTCTTTGAATAGAAATCCTTAATACATGTTTTGATTAAAGTTTTCTTAAAACTACCAACTAATCAAGCTTTGTTTATAATCCAACGGCTGTTCAGCTCTATTATCTTTATGCGGAAATACTAAAAAAATCACTTGTCAAAAGTATAAAAAAATTATAGAGTAAGAACTACTGTTAACATTTCTTAAATTTCATTCATACAGATGTATGATGTCTAAATTATGCTTCCAAAACTAAACGCTCGCTTACTACAAAAGCCAGAAATGAAAGGGGACTAAGTCAATCATAAATTCCTTTCAATTTCTAAATAACAAAGTACAAATTCTACAAATCGAAATTATTAGCCGTAATTTTGTCCGTATTCAGCTTTAAAACTAATTTTTCATCATTTACTGAAAGTTCATGTTCATTTGAAAACTAATTATATAATAAATTCACTATTTTACGGTGCTTTTTAATTTCATATCCGAAAAAAGATAAAGTACCTGATACAAGTATACTTGTATATGTAATAATTTTTTTTCACGGTAACTCTGATAATTAAATACGTTATGATTATTATTAGTCTCATTACTCAAAATTTATTTCAGGTATTGGGTGTTCATTTTAACGATTTTGAAAAATTGAGACAAGTTATTTCCAATTTATTGTGAATTTTCCGAAAAAATAACCCAATGCATCAAATAATTTTTTAAAAAATATTTTATGAATGAGTATAAATCCATCGCTAATTAAGAACTCTTAGTAAAACCAAAACTACATGTAATTGATTAATATGAAAGCGAATAATATTTTTATTTTAATATTTTTTGAGATCGTTTAAACGCTCTATGGTATACAAACATATATAAATCCGTCACCTGGCTGTGATATTTTCCTATAACACACAAAAAAATTTTAAACCTAAATTTCTTAAATTTTTTCTAATTTTAAACCTTAAAGTAGGGAGTAGTCCCTTATTATCATCTTCTACAAAAATAAAATTAAAAAATAAATTAGAAGCCAAATTTTAAAACAGGATTTAAAATTGTAATCGTACTCAGAGAAAACAACTAAATTAATTCAATTCCCTTACCCCTCGGAAGATTAATACCACCCCTTCTCCCACTTCCTCGAAATATCGCAATATGAAAACAGCCCCCTCAACCCACCCCCCTCAAAAACGAAACCAAAATTCCACAAGCGGGGTGGTGGGAGGGCAAAAATACGTCGAGAAGGGAAGGGGGTGAGAGCAGAGTGAAATAAGATTATCATAAGCATGACCACGGCAAAGCCTAAAAGGGCTTAGTGGCGCAACCCCCCATGCAAATGGGCCCGAAGGAAGAGGGAACCCCTGTTCATTGTGAAAGTGGCGTAATCTCAACAAATATCTTTAGATCCATCTTTTATGTAATGGTTTTATAATACATCTTGGACATTCCTGATAATATAGTGGGGAGCCTAGTCGGGTTAAGCATTCTTCTAGTATGCGAAAGGTCCCAGGTTTGGGTCCGGGCATCGCCAAAATATCTGCCGACCTATAAACGGCTCGTGCGGCAGAAAATGTCCAATGAATAATACCCCGTGTAGAGGGAGTGCACGTTAAATAACCTTCAAAATCCTACCGCTGCGTACGATGTCGCCCTTAACGGTTGCGTTGGGTGCCTACTCAGGTGTCGGCTCGTCACTTGATTGGGGTCCTAAAATACGACGATTATCACCAATAGCCCTCGTGTGGCTCTAGTGCGACAATATTCAAACTAAACTAAACCTGATGATATATAGTTGCTGCATTTTGTGTTTTTAGCTTCTTCCCCTCTTCTATAGCAATAGGTAATAGATGGGCCCTACTCTTTATTCGTTTTATATGTAATATATTAGTCATTCCCGGTACTATATATAGTTACTATATTTTTGGGTTTTAGATGCTTCTTCGTATTATAGCAATGGGTACTATACATTACAAATAGTAAATGAGTGTTATGTTTAACATTAATCTGTCCTGGGCAAGTGAATAGACATATCTTTTGATCCATATTTTCTGCAATTCATACTATACTTATGTTAGTGGTTTTAGATTCCATGTAAATAGCTTCGTCCTGTAGCAAGATGAATGGCATTTGCGGTAAATTTTTACACCAACGTTGCTATACTTGTTTTACAGTAAATGGATATTTTCACAACGTACTGAGTCACGTAAAAAATTTACTCTAATAGCGTTAAAAGCAGAAGACAAGTGAATCCAATCACTGCCAGAGAGCCAAATTTTTTGGCCGCACTATAAATTTTAATTTATATGTAAATTCACAGCAGAGAGTCAGAACAGTTACAACTATGATGGCAGAACACTATGATGGCTAGGATCACTATGATAGCAGAATACTATGATGGCTAGTACCACTTTGATAGCTATGGTCTGAGAGCATTTAACACTATGATGTCAGAACACTATGATGGCTATGACCACTATGACGGCAGAACATATATCACTATCGTGACAGAACAATATAATGGCTATGATGGCTATGGTGGGAGAGCATTTAACACTATGATGTCAGAACACTATGATGGCTATGAAAACTATGATGGCAGAACATATATAATTATGATGACAGAACAATATAATGGCTATGACCACTATGATGGCAAAACATTTACCACTATGATGGTAAATTAGAAGAATTTTTAAATAGTGTGAACTTTTATACAAAATTCAAACATTCTGCTGGAAAACCAACTTGTATCACTTTCCAGCGTAAGAAGCTAAAGACTCCCGACCTCAGGCTACGTTCACTCTAAACAAATTCTACGCCCCCCCCCCCCTCCCCTTATCAGTTCCACTAGATTAACTGGAAAAGCTGCAGCTTCTATGTTAGGAAAAGAAAGCAAACTATAAAATATCCATTATAGAAAGAGGGGAGGACTTGGGGGATGAAGCTCTAGAGCCAAGTAATGTGACTTAATTTAAGTGCGAGTAGGAAGAAGGTGAAGTTGTTTAAAGCCTCTTAATAAATTCCGCAGCTTAAAGAGAATTAATTTTATTCAATATTGTTTAAGGATGTATTTAGGGATTATGGAGGGCTATAGTATTGTTTTTAAAAGGGTACGTTTGTGTTGGGCGAATGGTTTGCAAATTTTAGTTATAGGATAACTTTTTTTGGAGATTAATTAAAGATTGGAGATTAATTTAAGATTATTAAGAAATGTATTTTAGAATAATTGTTGAGCGTAACGTTTGCGGGCGTTTTTGTTTAGTTTGAGTTTAGGAGTCAGAGTATTGTGACGTATTTATAAAGAGATGACAAAAGTATAAAATTTTTTCAGTGGCAAAAAGAGCTATTTAAAAAGAATTTCTTCTATTTAATAATGTTTTAGTAAATTATTGATATTTATGGATTGTGTAAAGATAATCTTATTATTGGAAATATATAATTGAAACGAATTAAAAGTCATAAAAAGTTGTAGATATTTATTGTAATAAGTACCGACGGCATCGTTCAAATGAATCACTTTAGTGTAACCTTGAAAAACCAAAAATAATTAATAATAAAGACGTTCAAGGGATGCATATTTATCATAAGTTAAAACTTTTAACTGATCGTAAAATGTCATGATTACCAAAATACCATGATTAAAATACCATATTGTGGTCATACTCAAATTTTACTCTATTTTAGTTTTTTAAAATAAATTCTTTGATTTTTTTTTAAGGGTTTAAGGGTTAAAAGGGCCCATCTGTTTATTGTACTTCCCAGGGCAATATAAAAACCGATCAATATCCAATTTCAATATCAAAATAAAGGAGACCAACCACTCATCTAAACAAACTCCCTGGTTTCTCATTCCCATACAAATACAAAGAGCGGGGACTCGGACCCATTGATCTTGCAACCATTCACTGCTGAAATGCATCCATCAATCAGAAAGTTCACCTCTATGGGTCAATAAATATGGGACTTATGTAATACTGAAGATAAACTTTAAAGAAACAGATAAATTTTATTGTTTTGAATAAATTAAAATTGTTAAGTATTTTATAATACAAAGCCGAAATCTGCCCCAAATTATTGCATTTGTATGTAAAATTACAGCACATTTTGCATTTTGCTTTTATTACACCACAGTGCTGCAAAATTTGTTTTACCGTAAATTGCCGTGTTCTTGACGCTGAGAGTCAGATGAACAACTTCCTCCAATAGCATAAAATAGATAAGTTGGTTGCATTCTAACCCTGAAAATGAGTCAAGCCTTTTTTCCTGTACCAGACAATACATTTTACACCGTATGTAAATTTACAGCACAAGGTGATGGTAGCACTTTTACCATAACACTTTGAAAATTAAAGGGATTTCTTCTATTGTCTTAAAAATTCATTTGTATTCTTCTTGTACAATTTCATCGATATTTCAAAATTAACACGTTATGTCTGAAATACTTCTCTAAAAAGGACAATAAAAGTACTGCAACAAATATTTTTTTAGCATTCAATTCGAAACATAAATTTCTCAGGCAGGCAGTACACCTTAAACTATTGAGTCCATATTTATTATTTATCTTTCCCAAGGATACTCCCATCGATATTCAATTTCGCTCAAATCAATGTTCCATTGATTATTGAACCAACCAAAACCATCTCGACAATCTTCTCATCAAAACAGCATTGAGAAGAAGAATCTTTTGGTTGATAAATGTCTAAAAAAAACTATTCTAATAAAAAAAATCTATATCTTCGCATCTAATTCAAAACTTTGATTTCCCAGACGGACATACTACACCTGTACAGTGTCCATACTTATTATTTATCTTTCCCAGGGTGAAGTTTTGTATTGAAGTACTCAATCCATATACTATTTCACCCTAATCAATGGTCCATGATTCTTGAACCATCTCGACAATCTGGATCTTCTCATCAAATCACAAAGAGCATTGGGAAGAAGAATCTTTTAGTTGAGAAATGCATCCATCAAAAATGCGCGCCAAGTTTACCTTGCCGACGACGGTTGACAGAGAGCGATGGGTGGCGATCAATTAATCGCGCCAACACGAAACTCGCATTTTCGCCAACCCCCACAGCACTCGATCCATCATTGGTCCGTCATTCTCAAAATAGAGATCCCAAACAATGCACCCCCTACTGTAGGCCTGGGGGGAATTATTTTCCAAATTCCTGGTGTACAGCCATACCTTGTTTTCTCAGTTTAATATCAAAATAATGTGAGAAATTTATGTTGATTCAGTGCCTGTGCCTGGCAGTATAGAGTAAGCAGTTTTATGTGATGTACATACTTCTTGATGAAATGTGTGAAATTTTCGATTAAAATATCAGAAAAAAAATCTTGACTATACGTCTAAAATAGAGATCCCAAATATCTAATTTTTTATGCACATCTGATAAAAAAATGAAAATAGTGAAATAAATCTTAGTGTACATACCTCATTACACTCTAAAAAAAAATCTGTAAGGTTACTAAGAATTCTCTAGGAAACTCAGCTTCCATAAGTTTTTTTAGTAATGTTACATAAGAAATATGTGTATATATTACTAATTAAAGCTTAGTATCCAATACAACCATTTAAATTGCAAGCATACTATAAAAACTTCAGTAAACGTTACAAGATATATTCTAGTAATCAATATATCCACTTATGTAGTATCTTTACTAGGAAAACCTTAGTAACTAGCAGTTTCAAAAATGTTAATCAAGAGGGCGCCACTAATTTTCTGTTAGTCGGGTATTATTTCGACTTTTCTGGAGCAGGTCGGAGGACAGATCTCGCAACCTCAAGATCCGCTCGGTCGTCTTGCAACGAGAAGTAGCACGCTTGTCCACGCGGTCATCGGGACATGTAGATTATTTGCTTGTAAATAATGAGGTTAAAATCTTGATCGATATAAAGCTTTCGGATATGAAGTTTTAGAAATAATTTAACGCAATTTGTATGTATGTGCTAAAATAAAAAAAAAACCCACGTTTTTCGGTTTCTCATCGTTGTGATATCGATTAGTCATAATTTTTCGATGAAACGTACATTGATTGAATTTTCACCTTTGACCGATATCGAATCAGACTTTTATCTCTTAGTCTCGTACATTTTCAATTTACGGATGCGATCACCGGTTAGTTTTTGCTAAATCCGATGGCCGATCGAACAAATTTCGAGAAACAAAACAATGCAACAAGGGAAAACGCATATCTCAAAAAGATAGCCAGGTGGCGCTGTAACAGTGGCGGATCTAGGATTTTTCTGAGGGAGGGGCGCACCCAAAAACTTGCCTGAAAACCCAACTATACTATCACAAAAGCTGGGACGCAACTAGAAAAAATTTCTGGGGGATGGGAAAGGGATTAAATTTTATCATTTTATTTTTTAATAATTTTTTTAACTGAAATTATTTTTAATTAACATAATTTTATCTTTGATTTACATTATTTTTTTATTTAATTCTCCATGGTAAATACATATTTTTACTAGTATTTTTTTTTACTAATTACTATTTATGAACTAACAGTTTTTACTTTACCCAACTAACGTTTATATCGTTAAATAGATTATTGATGAATTATTGAAAAATAAGTGCAATAAATAGGGAAAATTCAATAAATGAGAATTTTCAGATGATGGAACACTCTTGTTTTCACTTTTCTATGTACTGGTTGCTTTGGTTTCACTCTAAAAATGACCCAAATAGATGAAGTAGATGATTGCAAGCTTTCTTTAACAAATGTTTTGAACAAGCAACAGCACAGCAAGAAGTTGACTAAGTAGCTAACATATAAACTAGGTAAAAAACAACTGTATATCTTGAAAATAGCATAGTTATTCGAAGTAACTAACCATTAAATTAAATACGACATGTGAAAGCTCAACAATAAAATATAATCATATGATTTAATATTTTAAACTTCCCCGAAACTACTTAATATTTTTAGTTAATTTTAGGACGTCGTGCAATACCACCTAGATTAGAAGGCCGGCTAACTAAATGCTTGACGTCATATTAGTGAACCGATTCTTTGGTTTTGACCAATGATCATTCGTGACTAGATCTTGCATTTGAATACATATTTAAGAAAGACGAATGAAGATGCGACGTCATCTTAAGATACAATATTATTGGTCAACAAATCGAAATTGGTCTACTAGTGTGACGTTTTGTTGCTTAGTTCTTCGGCCTTCTGATCTAGGTGGTATTGCGTCGTGCAGGCGCGAATCGCCGTTGTGAAACAATTTTCAAATTGTTTGCATGTATGCCGTTATATAAAAATAGCGACTTAATTTTTAACTTAAGGTGTTTAAGTTCCTTTTAATATCCCAAAAATAACTGCCAAACTATTAACGGACCGTGCAGCCAAAAAATGTTCGATGGCTAATCGTCTGTAGAGGGAGTGTGGTGATTTAATTTTGTCTAAATTTTTCTTTTAATTTTGTTTTAAATAATAAAAAAAATGGGTCAACAGGTCTTGAGGAGGGGGCGCGCGCCCCCCGCGCCCCCTGGCTGGATCCGCCACTGCGCTGTAAGCGTTACATCAATTTACTTAGTATTTCTTAGTATTGCTACAGTAGTTTCTTTAGGTTACAGATGATTTTCTAGTAAATGGTGTTTTCCTGTAAAGTTACTAAGTAATTGTTAGTAAATTCAAGCCAAATTTTTTACAGTGTACCTATTTTTAAAGTTACCACTGAACTATACATATTTGAGGTGGTTAAAAGTAAAAGAAAAGTTGAATTTAAACTCTGTATAAATTTTTTTGAAATGGACAATTAATCGCGCCAGCACAAATTCGGTTTTTCACTAACAAAATGAATGTGAAAATAAGCTGTCTTAGTGAAATTCGTTATTTCATTAGCGCAAACAATTCCGGGCCAAATAGTTTTTATTTCTCTTATTCTTTTATTCACCTTCCTTTTATTGCCCCCCTTCCCCCCCCCACACAAAAATAAAAAAAATTTCAACGAATAACAGACCAAATCTTAAAAAAAAAAAAATCTACCGCAGTCCCCAATTGCTATCGAAATTCCTTTTGAATTCTTGTACTCCCTCGGATAACTTAATCTAGAAAAGCATTCTACTCACTGTCTCTTTTATTGTAAAAAAAAATGTTTTCTTACCTCCCTTTCAATAAAACAGGGCCTAATTTTTCTAATAACGAATTAAATCCTATATTATCTTAGTATTTTCTTTAGAATACATGTTTAAAGATCTTCATTTATGTATTTATTTTTATTATAAAATGCTCTATTTTACGCTTTTCTAGAAACTCATAGTGCAAGAAAAACGATAGATCGGCAATATGCATACAATGTTAAAAATAGCCATTTTCCAGTCGCGAATTGCAAATAGGACACATAATCTCCACTTACAAGGAAGTCCTAACTTTCTTTTGTCCACAACTCGCTGTCCCTGGGCTACAGACTTCCAAAAACGAAAAGTCAGCTTTTTCTTTTGATGTCCTGTCAGAATATCCAGTCGAAGTCAAAAGCCAACTTCATTGTATTTGCTGCTGGTACAGATCAGGGACAAAAGGCGTGTCGAATCGTTTGTTTGCCGAAGTTGACGAACTTGACACAAGTCGCTAATGGGGACCCCTTTGGGTTATTTTTCTCAGGGGGAGGTCTGGTCAGATGTCGGACCTCACGCCAAGAACGGGTTTTTGTCCATCTGTCCAGACTTGAACCTATTTGAAAACTGCAACGATTTCTGAATACACTTTCGCAGAAATATTATTGTGAAATGAAATATTTAAAACTAGCAAATAAATACATGTTCTTCCTACGTACAAAATAACCAAAATCAATACATAATAAAATATCTCTAAATAAATCCGGTTTCTTATATTGTTTTAAAATTTCAAAATGAAAATGCATCACTGTAAAATGCCCATCCTCATATCACAAAAATCGTCCTTTACTTACTGCCATCGTAATTTCAATTTTTAAATAAAAAATGAAGCATAATTCTATAATTCGGAAATATTATCGCAGTATCAATTTTCGCAGAAATATTATTTTGAAATAAAGTATTTAAAATTATACAATAGTCAACCTCTTACATAAATAAACATTAATAGTTATACCGTTTTCAGAAACTGACTCTTGAACTTCTAATTATTATTGATGACCTGGATTTATATTTCTTATTTTGAAACACGTATACATAATTGTTTGTCCATCTTTGTCGGAACTTTTTTTGTTATGTTGTTCTGAAGTATTTCAATTATCTTTATTTATTCTTTTAAAGCCTTTTGTTTCCTTTACAGTTAAAAAAGAGTATTATTATTACGAAAATAGTGCTTGAAGAGTGATTTGTCGAAAATATGTTGTGAAAATAACATTTCATCCTATACTTATATTTTGTGTGTTATAAATTTGTATTTAATATCGAATTCCAAAGAAACCTTTTTATCTCGTTTGATTTCTGAATCCTGTAAAAATTTAATTGTATTTAAAATAAAAAATCCCTTTGTCATCAGATAGCTTCCTACTACATGGGAGGAAGTCAAGTGTTGCCAATCCATATAGTGGAATGATTTTCAATCCTTATTTTTTAATTATATTTAATAAATGTTCATTCACTGGGGCCTGTTCACTCACAGGTTAGTCTACCCTATGATGTTGTAATCTAAGTTAAAGTACATTATTCTATATTTTGATTTTTAGAACTTTAATTTGGAGATGTTTTTGCAATTAATAACGAAATTCGAGTCATTATGTATCCTCTGAGGAATAAGCAAATTCGCTGAAGTGTAAACTTGTTTCCACTGCACTATATACATTTCTAAGTGAAAATTTAATTATATTTAAATTATTTAGTTAATAAAATTTCAAATATATTTCTCTGGCAAATGATTATAAGTGATTCTTCCTAAATTCAAAACAAAAAATTATAATATTTATAATTTAAAAATAAAATTAGCAGTGTTGCCGAAAATCTGACTATTAAATGACAGGTTCATACGTCTGTATTACTCAGAGAATTCGAACAATGCGTATGGTACTATTTAGTACTAAAAATTATTTTATATTAAGTAAAAAAAAAGGTTTTTTTCCAACAAAAGAAAAAACAAACAAATAAATATACGCATCACTCATATCTATATAAATCTAAAACAATTACAAAAACAAAACCCCAAATTAAAATTTTCAATTAGGACACAGCCCCCACTAGTTATTTCTCCAAAACAACATCGGTTGATATCGAACGCCAGTGGAATTATTTTGGAGGGGTGCGCGAACTTTTCGATTCAATTTCACAGTTCATTAACTTTTGCAGACGATCCGAGCACCTGGCTATATATAGCCGACATTGCTGGACCCCCCACAGCCATTCCGAAATCGAAGTCGTTTGGTAATTGACCATTGGTCAGTGCACGTCCCCGAGAGCCCTTTGATGGAATTTCGGAGTTTTCGAATGTTGTGACTTGTTCGTATTTCGTTGTGGTTTCTTTTAAAAATATTGTATGGGTGTTTATAAGTTTAGTAACTGAGTATTTTAGGAGGAGTGCGTTGAATTGTGCTTGGTTGTTTATATTAAGAGAATTGATGTGTTGCGCAGAATTGTGTGTAGAATTTTAGTTGTCATGGTGTTTTGTTTATATGGTGTTTTTGGTCTAAAACTGAAAAAAATATAGTTTTACTTGACTAGTTTTACTTATTGTGACTAGTGATATTCGGTGAATTTTTTTTTAAATTTTACAAAGAAAAATTGACATTTTCCGAATATTTCAAAAGCATTTACAATTTTATTCATCAGTGAATTATTTTTTTCATCAGTGAGTTCAGTGAATAGTGATCAGCAATCAATGACTTGAAATAATTTTTTTAAAGAAAAATGAAACCTAATTTTTTTTTTTTTTTAAACTAATTGTTTTCATACTAACTTGAAAAAATAACTGCATTATTTTTCATTGAGAATACAAGATAATTTTTTTATAACATCTGATTTTCTGTGTTTACTTCAATTTTTTTCCAAATTATTTCAGTTTATGCGAAATTCTAAAAATAAAAAAATTGCAAAAATAAAACAAAATGTAATGTTTCAAGAAAAAAGAAATTAACAAACATTCAACTGACGTGAGTTATCAATCAAATACAAAACTAAAAAAAAAAAAAATCCTTTAATTCCCGCATCAATAACCAAAAGTCTCGGACAACTTTAAAATTCTATACGCTCATCATCTCTTGAAACACAATTTACCAAGCGAATAAGTGCGAATGAATGTCATTCTAAGTAGGTGCGATTTGAATGATTACATTCCTCGCCAAGTACATTCATCGCTGAAAGGACAGATTAGACTCGGCTAATTGTCGCTGTCAACAGAACAGAAAAGTCCGAACACTTCATCTGACAACTCTATTCGGCGAAGAAACACGTGGACGATTCATCACGATAATCTTCTTAAAACCTCGCAAGCGCAAGAAAAGCCATAAACGGCCGACGCCAAAGGAGACGTAAATAATTGGCCACCTGTTAATTTCTCCGCCCGCGTATGGCAACTCTCTTGGCTTCGGAGACTTCCAAATAAAAAACCTTCACGTGCGAGTGACGTAGTTCCTTCAAAGGACACTTTTTAACGTCTTGATCGAGTTCCACCAGTGAATTGTCGCCGTTAAAATCGCCATTTATAACACAAAACAAACAAAAAAGCAGCCAACTTCGAGTCGCAGTCGGCCATCTTGAAAAAAGGGGCGTGAGCCCCGAGCTGTCACTCCACTCCGGCGTCTGCGCGGAGGTCACGCAACGCGGCTTCCCCATTGGCCGCGCTCCCCCACGTGATATGCTAATTTATGGCCGTGGGCGGAGTTAGCCGTCGGAGCTGAGCGACGTCCCCCAAAGAAAAATTATTTCCATCCAATTCACTTCGAGAAATATTAATGACCATGAGTTCGTTTTTGATGAACCCCCAGCAGCAGTATCCTCCGCCGACGGCCGACCCGAAGTTCCCCCCGATCGAGGAATACTCCCAGGGCAACTACATCCAGGATTACTACGGCTCCTACGGGGGGTTCCACGGGGGCTACGGCCACCACCAGCCGCAGCTCGCGGTCGAGAACGGCGGCTCGTACCATGGCGGCGGACTGCCGGCCTACTACCCGCAGAGCCGGGGCTCGTGCAGCGTGGTCGGCGGGACGGTGCCGGAGATGGTCGGCACCGAGGACAGTATGCACCACCAGAACAACCGATCGTCTCCGGAGAGTTCGCCACCGCCTGGGTCAATGCTGCAGCGGTCGGACAACGGACAGAATTCGGATTGCTCAGGGTCTGAGCCGCCCGTCATATACCCGTGGATGAGAAAAGTGCATACCAACAATCCAGGTGCGTTTGTTTATCTGTGTCTCTCGAAACTGAATTTTAATTACATGGTTTCCCAATCTCCTTAATATCTATAAAGGTCCTTAAAAAACTGATGTCGCTGCTGAGAAATAAATATTTTAGTTTAAATATAACTCCTTTGATGTGTTGTTTCCAAAAACATAAACAAAATACATCGAAAATATAAAATTCCAAACGCAACTGTTGGCGCTCCTGGCTCATAAATATTTATTTAAAATATTAATTCTGGTAAATGGTTTTCCAAAAAAAAATAAACAGAAGCCATGTAATTAAAATCCAGCAAAAAATGTAAACATTCCCAAACGTACAAGGTAACCATTCCGAACGACCATAATTTTATAAAATGACGTTCACGTAAATTATTTCCGAAACTTATAACTCTGTGGAAATTGTTTTTTTTTTTTGCTTCATCTAAATCTAGAATATTATAAGCCTTGTATAATTAATTTATATATAAATTAAAATATTTATCCGGTTCTTATGAAGAACATGAATCAAACCATGATGATACACTAATAAGCTACAAAATTACGTTAAATCATTATATGTTTGAAAAATCTACACGATCATGATATCGCATTTCTGTATCATGCGGTGGGAATGTGCGCAATATAGAAATGTAAACATCGGAGATGAAGCAATTTCTTTCCCTATTGTGTTGTATTGTCTGTATGTATGTTGTGTTCATTGAACTCGCAATTCATGGTTAAAAATTAATTTATTATGAAGTTCATTGGCATTAGTTATGTCAGAATATTTAAAACAAAAATATTCATATCTATTATTTCACTCCCATCATTGCAAAATTTATTATATGCGATTTTATGATGCATTCATTAAATGCGATGTCATAATATGCGTTCGTTTATAAAATGAATTACTTATTCTAATTTATTATAAAACTAGAATAAATTTAACCATATCATTGATTATAGTGCTACATTTTACATTAGTGATTAGGCATTAGTTTAGGGACAAAGGGAAATCAATTCTTTGTAAACTAAACGTTAATTAGTCACCAGTTTTATTGGATTTTTGTATCCATTCCATATATCTCGAATTTTTAATTCTTTCGGAATTATATGGAGATTGATTTTATTGATTTGATTAAAAATTATTTGTCAAGACAGTTTATTTACTTTTTGCTATAAAGTGACGTTTTTACTCGTTTGTTACGAACGTATTTAATAAAGTTAATCTAATCATTTCTAATTGAAATCTCTTTTAAATTAGTTAACTCTTTTTCTTGTTCCAGTACTAAACATTTAAACTTTTTGTGAATGTTTCATTTCTAGTTAGGGCAATGTTAAAATATTGCTCATGAAATAATGGATTCAATTTGTATTAAAAATTATTTTTTTATGTAATTTAAAACTGACGCTTATGGAAAAAATATATTTTTTCTTTAATTAGAGAAATTTTACTAAAAAAATCAATCAAGCAATAATTTAAAATCCCTAATTAAAAACTATACTTAATTGAAAATTATTGTTGAAAATCTTTAAGCAACTAATTAAAATAACATTTCATGTGAAACATAAGCAATGTGCACGATTTATAATTATTTTTTAGGAGCAAGTAGATACTTGAAGTTTTTTTTTAAAGAGTAATTATGATAAATTTTTAGGATAAACCAATGAGGATAAGTTAGCTGTTAACATTGCAACATATTTTGGTTGTTGATGGCTTGAATTAAATAAATTTCACGCGCGCTCAACTAGATTAAATTGTAGAAACAATGTATTACGAAATTTTTATTAAATTTTGTAACTCGGTAATTTGCAAAAGGAGTCTTTTTATCATTTTGTTGTTTACATTACTCTTTCGATGTCTCAGATAAAAATCAAAGATGCATTGTAGTAAAAAAATTTCACAATAAAGAAGAATAGATATATAGAAAAAATTTCACAATAGTTTCGAGTACACAAATAATTCATGCTTGAATGGTATATTTGTCAAAAACTTGCTATACATAAATTTTTGATACCTAGTTTATTAAAGAAAATTGAATAATATATAAGTAATTTTTTAATAAACAGTTTGAATGAATATAGTTCATGATCTACCATACGCTAAATGATTTTAAGTATAAATAGTATAAAAAATATTTTTTTTTATATTCTGGCTAAATATGTTTTAAATCCTCTGGGACATATTAATGTTTTCCATTTTGAGTAACTTAATTTTATAAGCCTATATTATAATAAAATATTATTTTAAGTTGTAAATAAAGAAGATATATTTTACCCATAAAATGTGGTTCATATTCAAAAATTTTATTTTGTTTATAAAAGATAAAAAAGTTAATTACTCATTCATATTTTATGTAATTTATTATAACTCAGTCAAATAATAGCAATAATAATAAATTATCGAACACTGCCAATTATATTCATGACCATCAAATTAAGTTTATTAAAAAAAAAACATTTTTAATTACCACTGGATAGTATTTAACCTCAACTTCTATCTGAATTTCATATTTTTAGTTTTTTTTATAAATATTTGTTTACGCTTATGATATTTGAAGTTTAGGGGCTGTAAAACGTAATTATAATTTATAATTAAAAGACTTATTATAGTAAGAGATTTAATAAATCTCATAAATAATTTTTTTCAATTATACAATTGTTGTTTAAATTTTCACACTTTTTAAACATTTGTGAAAAATAGTGTTTAAATGTCAAACTTTTAACTTACTATAATAAAAAAAATTCTTAAACCGTAGGAAATTTTACTATCGGTGGCTATGTTGTTTTCCTTTATGTAAGAAAAAATTTATGGAACATAAGTTTAAAAAAATAAAATCGTTAAAAGCAATTAATATAGATTTCAAAAGAGAAATTAATTAAATCCATTTTACGTATGCTATTGTATAAATAAGTTTAGTAAGGATCTTTTATTACGGAAATAACTAGCATTCTTGCATTTTAAATCTGGATCCAATTTAAGGATACAAATTAATAATTTAGATCTCAATTTTATAACGGTTTTTAGGAACATTTCCTCTACTTTTCTCCGATAATAACGAATCTACAAATTCGCTTTTTAAAATCTTGTCAAAATTATTGTAATAATATATGTGAAAACATTCATGCCCCTTTTACATTCCATACGATATTACTCTTGTACTTATCAATTCATATCCATAAAATAACTACTATGTTCAAATTTTATATACAAAGCTAGAGGACTGAATTGGCAATATTGAACGGTAACTTTTAATTTTTGGTATGTCCGTTAAAATTACAGAACTTTTTTACTCTTGAACAATTTTTTATTTTTTACTGATTTCGAAATTTTAATAGAAATTATTTATTGAAAGTTCATTCAAAATATCTTTTGTTAACAAATAATTCTAACAATATCAAATAAGGCTTTACTGTTGGACATATTCTTTTATGGAAATTATGCTATAGATGTCAAATGGTGACAATGTATTTTAAGTTTGATTTATTCAACAAAATTAAGCTCTTTTTTGCGTATTCCTAAGCAATTCCTGAATTTCCCATGCTAAAAAAATCACAGAATTCAAATTTTGCTGCAATCAGCTAATGATCAGGAATATAGATTATTTATCTAATGCTTTCCCCCCCTCTTTTATTATCATACAAATTATTGTCAACACTGGGAATCATGTCATGAAATTTATTTGCATACGTTTTATTCAAATGAAGTTTGACAGTAAGCAACACAGTAAAAGAAATATGTGGTACTCACCTTGAGTATATTTTCGGGGCAATTAGTGTAATCAAGCGATTTAGTTTGTCATTAAATTAGTGAAGCAATAATAATTATTGTAATTATTCCATTGATGTCATTACTCAATCTCGGAAATGGATACCAGAATAAAAATGTATAAAAAGTATTGCATTCTTAATTATTAAGGAAAGGAATCTATAAATTTTCCGATTACTCTTTAATTTAATTGGGTTTGTTTTCTGGGGTCTCTGATGTAATTGTGAAATTGTTTCATGGACAATATAATTTTAAGAAAATAGTACCTTACAAAGTGATTACATGTCTCCCCGGAAAACTGTAAACTGCATTGGCACTTTTTATTTCTCTCGAATCATGAAATTTCCTGGAAGTAACTAACTTCTGCAATAATTTTCAGATAAATTTATGCTAGTAACGTTTACTATCCAACCACTCCATCCCCCACCCTCTAAAAATTCTTACTAGAGTAATTATTTAACAAATCTGTCCCATAACACATTTTCTTAGATCGCACCTGATGGTAACATTTTTAGAACTTTTGTAAGTCAAGAAATCGAAATTTAGCGAAAGCAAATGAAGATTAAATCTACATCAGTGTGTCCGCACTTACACTTGAAACAGGACAAATTAAAAATGCCTGAAAGACACAGAAAATGAAGGAATTCTGGACTATAGTTTTCAAAGTACTGCGTTTTCTTTGTTGAAGCAAGGTTTTTTTCGTACTTATCTAGAATGGGGCTCCAAGGGTATGTTTGCCCCAGGCCTCTCATTGCTAAGGCTCTTATATAACTTGCATTATGAATTATCTACCCCGTCCATGCTTGAAATTATAACTTAATAATTTTAGATTGCTAGCAAACGTTTCTCTTCATAGCTCTGAAAATAGTAAAATTGTCTGAATCTGGATAATTCGAGTTTTTCTGGAAAACTGGATTACTCGTGTAGGTTTTTTAAGAATTCAGTGGATATATTTCCTTAATTAAAGCACCTCATGCAAATTACAGACTCACTCTTCTTGTTACATAATTTTCAGTATACTTACGTAATGTATAAAAAAAAACCTTTGTCAATGTTATTTGAATGGAATATTGCTTTATCTCATTACATATATTGACCAATCCCAATACACGTGACACGTTTGTCAAATTTAATAACCTAACTTATCTCAATATGATTTAATAACAAACTATTTCCTAATACCTACCTTCGCAAAATTAGCCAGTTAAAACAAAACCATCTAATAGCTATTTTTTCTGTTTGCATTCCTTTAAATGACACGGCGTCACAGACCATTATTTTTCCCAGAACGCGGAAAGAATTATCCAAATGGTCGTTTCGAACCAAGCTCCGCTTCTAAACGGCGATTGTTTTCAAACCTGACCCCTTTCCTTGGCGCGATAGTATCGGGGCGCGCTATCAGAAAGGCATTAGGGGCGACGCCAAATTGAATCCGGTCGTGTTGTGGACCGTGCTTTTCAATTACGCCTTTTGGCCCGGATTATGGTCGTGACGACTGAATTTGGCGCTGTTTTTTCACGGGGATTTGGTAGAAAGGTATATTGGGAGTCAAGAATTATTTTTTTGAAGGGAAGTAGTTAATTTTTTCTACATTTTTTCTTTACTATAAGCTATATGCAAAGAAGGAAACTACACTCTTAAAACAAAAGAGTGAAATCCACTCCAGTAGGAGAAGTGCATTTTCAACACTGGAAAGGAGTGAATATTAACTCAGACTGAGTTAAAATCACTCGTTTGGAGTGATCCTGTCGGAGGTTTAACACACAAAGGATCCACTCCAAAAGGAGAAGTGCATTTTCCAGTCTGGAGGAGTGAAATCCACTCAGACTGAGTTAAATTTGGGGTGTTTGTTTTAAGAGTGTAAAAAATGAATGCTCAAAAACGACGAAATTTTCCTTAATTTTGACGATTCCGTTTGCTGGCAAATGCTCCGAGTTTTCGTTTCCTCAAAGTGAGTAAATTTGAATCGTCATTTTTATGAGGATTTGAATGCCGTCTAATCTAAAGAAATATTTCGTCATTTTTGAGTGCGTGAGTACAACAATGAGATTCAGTTTCCTCTAAATCAGGATGCAGAATCATCAAATCACGATCGTAAAAGTGAGGATTCGCGTTTACTCAAGTCACGTGATAGTTTGATGAAACAATCCTCAAAATTAGCTTTACGAGGCTTGAGGATTCATGAATCGTCAAAAATGAAAGTGTTATTATTGAGAGTGTAGCAGGAAACTGAGCCCCCATTGCCAATAGGTCAGCTTTTGGTGAATTAACCATAAAAAATATTCATCGAAATAATTTTGTTTTAGTGCAACAAGTTTTGACATTATTTTGGTATTTAAAGATTATTAATTTAGAGAAAAAATGGTAAATTTATATTATAAAGTTTTATTAGACCTGGTGCAGTCAGCACTGTTTCCCAATTATTGCATCACATTAATTTTATAACCAACTAGATCCTCGATTATATAGTTGGAAAATTAAAAAAAAAACTTCCTTTACTACTTATAACAAAAGTTTTGAATAATTAAGTAGTAAAATTGAATTGTTTAGCAGAGATACAGGCGTATAAACACGTCATCGTCACATGGCTGATAGGTTTTCTAGCAACACACATGATTGTTAAAATATAAGTTTATAAATAACTATAAAAAAAAACTTAATGCATGGAGGAGCCATTTATAAACATCTACCACAAAAAATATATATATATTTAAGAAATAAAATTTTTATTAAAAATTTTTAACCCATGCAGTGAAAACAAGTTTGCACTTTGGTCAATTTGCTTGTCCCTCAGGATTAAAAGCTCATTAAATCGTGAAAACGAAAAAATATATATATTATAAGCACCCCGTAATATCGATTATAATAAATTGATATTTATAACCTTATTGCAAAGCTTTATATATTTTTTTGAAATGATATATACAGCAAATATATTATAATTAAGTTTATTTCCGACAAGTGACCAGTGCTTTTCAATTATACGCCTTTTGGCCCTAATGCAATTCGTGACTGAAGAATTTGGCGGTTGTTTTTCACAATTTTCTTTGAAAGGCATATGTTCTTGCTCAGAGGTCATTTGTGTGCCCTTGTTCACATCGATATCTGTTTTTGTGAACATTGTCTTGAGCAGTGTTGCACAAATTTTAATTGCAAGAACAATTAACGATTAACAATTAATTAATTGGTAAATGTAACCACACAACTAACAATTCATAAATTGTAATTGAGCAAAATTACAATTAACATGTATTTAATCGTTAACTGTAGAAGTAATAATTAACAATTATTTAAATGTTAACTGTAGTAGTAACAATTGTTTAATAGTTAACTATTAGTAACATTTAAAAATTAATTAATTTTTAATTGTTGTGTTGAAATTTTCATTAAAAATAACAATTAGCTAATTTTGTATTCTTAAGTCTGAAACTTGCAGCTTAATTTTCCTAAATCTTAACTCCTATTGTTTTAATACATAAAGTTAATTGTTAGTTTTAATTGTTTCATAAAACAACTAAAAAATAGTTACAATTATTTTAATTGTGAGTTACCAATTGGCATAAGTTAATAAAATTAATTGAAAAGTGCAATTAAAAGTTCAATTGCGATTAATTTATTTCTAATTAATTTAATTGCAATTACTTTTTCAGTCAATTAACAATCCAATTGACAAATTAATTGTTTAATACCCAACTGGTTTTGAGGAGGATGAAATTTTTTGTGTGGAAGGGAGGCTTGTTCCAGGTGAAACTGATGTCACTTGAGATTGTAACAGTTTTTGTCACAAACTTGCTTGTTTTTATTTAATTGGGATTACATGACAGAAAGTCCTATAAAAAGGGGAATTTTATATTTTTAATGGCTTATACATCAATATTTGTAAATGTGCTGAGTCAATAAATTTTTGCATGAAATGGTACGATATTCAATAAATAAAAGAGAATTTCTCATGCGGATTTAAGCATTCTTCCCATACATAATAATATCAAAATAAGCAAATTACAATACATTTCCATGTAATCAATTAATGTAGGGCAAATTACGTTATGCTAGAAACCGATTTGAAAAAGTTGTGAATTTGATGTTGAATTTCTGTTTTTATTTGGTACGTTGGTATTAATGGTATTTCCAAATGGGTAAAGAAATAGAATAACAGGAAAATATATACGTACATTATTTTATTTGACCCTATAGGGTATACTGAGGAATGTTATAATAATGAGACCCGACAACGACAACATATATTTTACAACAACGACAACATATATTTTAAAGAATAATATGAACCTTCAAAAATAGATTAATATTACATGTGTGCATAATTTCTGACAAGGGACATGCTGCAAACAGTTCCTTCTATGTTCTTGGCACACATTCCCAAATATAAATGTGCATACATTAATTCCGTAATTTTAATTAAGGGGTTTTATTGGTAGTTATCTATTTTTTACGTTTCCGAGAAAGCAACCCCAAGGTAATGCATCAACTGGAAACAGCATAATTGACCCTTCCTTTACCAAAGCAGGCTCTATTCACACATAATAAAATAACATTTCGTTATTTTACACATGTTCTCTAAGTCATCAGTCGAAGTACAGCTCACAGCCTTTGGGTGAAGTGACATTGTTTATGAATCAACACTTTCTGAAATTCCTGGTGAAACCCTTGCGATGAGTTTTTCCAGCGGTCTGGACCCCCAGTACTGTAAATAGCTAATTTTCATGGTATACTTTTTTTTAAATAGTGTGTAAAAACACATTTTTCATTTTTTTTTCAAGCAATGTTTTATATAAATGAATTTGGTGCTAACACTATAATACTACTTTTAACTGTTGGTCTAAATTTACATATTGAACTGTGAAAAAGTGATTAATCCTCAATAGTTTTTTTTTTGAATCGTTCTTTAGTTCTATTACAAAGATAATAAATAAGCAAATACAAGAATAATAAAATCTCAGGTTTTATTGCAACAATATTGAAAAAAAAATGTTTTAAAGACACCAGTGACCTACCTAATATGTGTGGTTTTAGGCTTGAAGTAAGTCATAGAGAGTAAAATAACAAATGTGCATAAGGATACCCGGAAAATAGCTTCGCTACAATAAATGTACTATAAAGGAAGAAAACGTTTTACAGATCCTTTATTTAATTTTGTTCTCAGATGCTCGATTGTGCAGTCATATTTGAACATATTCAGATGGGAACTACTCTCCAAAACGTTCTTTTCCATAGCTACAGTCCAATGTGGGACATAGCAATTAAAGTTTGATTCCGCTGCATACATTTATCGCTGGGCAGAATTTCTTTAATGATAGGTCTTCCTCTGCGAGCGTTAATTATACCCTTTCTATAGGCAGTTTTTTCTTCTGAGTGACAGTTCGCTGTATGTTGAGGCTTCAATTATTGAACTTTTTTTATGCTTTTGTTGGCATCGTAACACCCACACTACAAATGAAAAATGCTAGTTTCTAAGTTTCCCTAGTTGAGAGCTAAACAAGGCTAATTCCTCTTATAAGGATTTTTAATATATTTTAATGTTCATTGAAAAATCTGATTGCATAACAAAATCTTAAAAAAAAAAATGACTCCACAGTCACAAAATTTCACTTTTTTTTTGTATTTGAATGTTAAGGCTGATCCCGGATTGGGTGAGGTTGACCCATCCTGTCATCCCTTAAGTGGGTGGATAAAATGGATATCAAAAATGCTTGGGAACTAAGCACTGGAGGTTCCCTGTGTAAGGATGACCACTTTACCGGGACATACGCCTAACACCCCAGAGCCCTAGGTCACGAACGCTGAACTTGGCACAACAGGCCTTGGCCCATTTATGGGCTGTTGTGCCTATGAGTTTAGTAGTTTAGTAAAATGTTAAGGTTTGCAATTTGATATTTTTCCATTTTTACACTTTTACATGCGATAATTTTGATGATATACAAGCTCGTCGATATATAAGCTTTAATTTACCTTCAAATTTTTAAATATTTAATAATGTTCTTTTAAAATACGTCAACATTTCATTCATTTTTAAAAGCAAGAAAAAAAAAATTATTCCTTTTTCGGAATTCAAGAAAAACATGTCCTGTTAGTTCGAATGTTAAGTTGAAATAAGACTCGCGTCACTTTCAACCTGAAACTAGTCTGTCTTTGCATATATTTGGATAAGAATTATGTTTTCAAGTGAAGATGGGTGTTATTTATGGCCTACGCAAAGAATTACATTTATATAGTTTTATTTGCATACCATGGCATAAACTTCCTTGTTTAGAGGGTCTTTCTACTTGCAAGGCCAGCAAATTTGTTAGTGGCAATATTTGATAAATATTAATAGTATCTTTAGGGCAGTTGGGTTGTGGTTAGTTATGCCAAAACGAGTCTTTTCACTCTTGCAAATCATCCAAAGATTGTCGTAAAATCTATTAACATGAAATTCTATTCACAAGATAGATGTTAGCTGAATCCAATAAAAATTAAACTTTATAGATCATTGCTGATTTAAGGTAATAACTCATTTCAGAGATCCAAGTAAATATTCAGATTTAAAACCGATATGAGAAACGGAACATTTCTTCCCATTTTTAAACTGTATGATTCTTAGAGTTTGAAATCACGTTGAATTCACAAACTAAAATATTAATTACCAAAAATAAACATATCCGATTCCTCTGAGGCTTTAAAATAAATCCTATATTGCAATAAAATTAGATTTAGTTTATTAAAATAGTTCACATATTCGTGCTCTTTGATTGTTTAAAATCAGTCGATAAATTTACCTTTTTTTTGTTGTACTTTGTTGACTAACCCCCCCTCCAACTGATTTCTTAAAAAGTTAATCAACTTTTAAACAAGAACTAAAGTGAATTTACAAATAGAATTTCATCCAAAGAAAAATATTCATATCAAACTACCGAGCATAAAGTTCCGTAATCTTTTTTATCAGTTAACTGGTTTTTAACAATAACTTTACACTTTAACAATAAATTTTTTAACAATAACTTTACTTTTTAAAATGAACTTTACACGAGCAATAATATTGTCTAGTGCTTGGGAAATAATACTTAAATTTCTAGCTTTCTAATACATAAATGTAGCGGCAGATCAGTCTATAAAGAATATATTTGAAGGGCTTAGTGGAAGAACTTGCTAAGTGACTTT
Source organism: Hylyphantes graminicola (assembly GCA_023701765.1). Lineage (NCBI taxonomy): Eukaryota > Metazoa > Arthropoda > Arachnida > Araneae > Linyphiidae > Hylyphantes > Hylyphantes graminicola. The sequence goes on along the minus strand of CM043116.1, from coordinate 65,254,813 downwards.
TCTGTAAAATTTGAGATTTTTGTATCAATGACAGTATACTAACTTTTTGAACGGTAACAAGTTTCCCCTTTTCATAAACTTTGATTTTAGTACATTTTTTACGCTTTACAAGTTCAATTTTCAATAGATCTGAGTGCAAACGAAAGACATTAAAGCTCATTTTCTCGTTTTCACCCTTTTGTCACATAGCACATTCCTTTACTAATCTCTCAATGCAGGGTGCAGTTGCAAAGTTGACAGATTCCAAAGTATAACTAGGATATAGTGTCTGGTCTATTCATCGATAACTTTTGATAATCTTAAATTCGATTTTACGCAAAGACCAATAAATTGTCTTAAGTTTTAGTCATACTTCAGAGAATGCTAGTTTTGCCACTAGACCCTACCATTAAGCATTTCAATACCAAAAAAAAAAAAAAATGTTTGAAGTGCAATATAAATTTTTAATTTGAATACACATTGTTGTGCAAATTAAATGCACTTAATGCTGTGACTAGAAGCGTTTTAACACAACAATTACTAAAAAATATAAAATTGCATCTTGTTAAAAAAAATTGTTGCGTTTTTGAAAAGACATTAACGGAATTTTGTTCAATTTAAGTAATTTTTTTTCACGCTGATTAAAATCTGTTAGACATTATTATGAGTAACTAAACTATGATGAGATGACACAGAAAATACAACCGGCTGTTAATAATTGGTTGATAAGGAGACGTTATTCTTCCAATTACATATACTTTAAAATGTTTCCCTTCATGACTCTATAGCGTAGTTATTCCCTCTTACAAAAACACGCCAAATCTTTAATAGATAGGGATTCTACCTTTCCATAAATGTTAACAGAAGGTTGGATGTTCGCAAATATCCCTTGCGCTATTTAACTTATCTGAAAATGAAAGCAGCTGATTACTAGAAATGACTACTTCATTTTCATTAATCATGATACCCCAGACCATCTTTTGAAATTGTCATGACTCCTGTACACTATAAACCAGGGAAAATCCTATCACCGATAGTGAGGCTTCTTCCCTTCTATAAACGTATATACACTGCACTGTATATATGGCATATATTTACAATGTTTTGCAGTACTGCAAAAATTATCTAAATATGACTATAATGCATTGACCCCCCCCCCCCCCCCAAATTGTGGCGCCAGCTGAAGTGTCAAGACATGACTTCATTTTACATAAAAAAAGACAACCCATACCATCCTTTTAAGAACCATGACGGTTATGACACCCCTCTAAATACCATGGCAAATCTGTAACCGATGGAGCTTTCCCCTCTACCCATGAGCTTGCTAGTTCGCAAATATCCCTTGTACTCTTGAGTTGAATATAAAAATATGAATTCGGCTGTAATCATATCCATTATAAATGAAATTTCCAAAGTAGAATTATTACCACATTTCCTGGACAGGAATATAAATTTACCGAAATAATGCCTTAATTTATGGCCCGTGTTAATGTCAATCAAGAGAAGACAACTTGATTTTCATTTATTAAGTCATTTGCTTTTAGGCATTAATATATTGCCCTCTAGGTTACCTGAACCAAATGAAGTTCGTTTCTACATATTTTCTAAGTATACTTGATGAAAATTCCAAAGTTATGAGAGCGAAGAGTTGTCGGTTGGCGACTTTATTTTCATTGGTAAAGTCGCCTCAGGCAATCTTTTTAATAATTCTAGAGACATGGTCAATTACAGGGATGGTCTGGAGTGTTTCCCTTGTATCCTTCCTGGCATATCTAAGCGACCTCTTTCCTTCTTATGAACATATAAGCTTGAATGCAAATACATCTCGTGATCTTGAGGTAGTTTATAAGACTAGCTAAAACAAGACTTGGCGATTTCATTTTCATTGATCAAGACCCCCGGAACGTCTTTATAGTGATTATGGCTCCCCTCTAAAAATCATGTCGATTGTCTGCTACGTTCTCTGGCGTTTAAACATTAAATATAGTCATTCAAAGAGTAGAAAAATGGAAATATTCCCAATAAATTTTGGTGAAGCTGAGGGCAAGGTTTATCTTCATTTTAATTGTTAAAGATGCCCCGGAACGTCTTTTTAATGCCCATGGCAAATCTGTAACCGATGTGGCATCTCCTCTTTCACTTTCACAAACTTATCCCTGGATGGTGGCAAGTCTGATAGATGGTGACATGCATTAAGATTTCATTTTCATTGATCAATGCACCCAAAAGTCTTTTTATAAACAATTACTCCCATCTAATAGTAATGTAATAACATCTAACAATGACTCGCATCTAATAACCATGGCAAATCTAGAAGGTTGCTTGTCCGCAACTAATGCTCTAGACTGGGAATTTTTCCACATTTCGATTTTTAGTAGCCAGTTTTAAATTTCAGTATATTCGACAAAAAGAAAGTGCGATTTTCCACAAAAGAAAATTTTATTAATGACATTTTTGATTGATAAGATTGACATGTATATAGCAGTAAAAAATGTATCATACAAAATATGTAGTTTTATGTGATGGCCATTATTGTTAGGAGAAAATTATTTTATGTACAATCAGTTCAACTACTATTAGTTTCGGGGAATTCTTGACCTCGCCCACGACTGTTCATGAAATTTTCTCATATCAAAATTGTTTAAATGAATAGTTGATATCTTAATCAGATGTAAATCAAACACCTGTAGATTGCCGAAATCGTAAAGTAAAATTTAAAAATCAAATTTGCATTTAAGATTTTCATCGTTCAGCTCCATTTACGTCACACGGAGGAGGATGGAAAATTTCACCGATGAGCAACAACTGTCATCAAGTCTTTCTTCCCGACAGAATCGAATCGGAGCGTTTTATTATTTTAGAAATGCAGCTTCAGTACTGGACAACAAAATTTAAAAAATTTTCTGCGAATCAGATGAAAGTACCCAATTCTGAATGATTTTGACGTGCTGAACACGAATATCACCCTGAAAAATGAAAGTTAGGTTTTGTTTTTGAGTTACGTTTTTTCTTCATTGCATAGGATACAGCGAAATGCATCGGCGCACCAAACACAAAATTAATTCATTATAGTCAATTTTGTTTACAGAAGCCCTCTGAATTTGTGCTCATACAGGTTATATATATTATCAAGATGAGAGTGGTAAGAGATGGTAACTTACAAGACTTTTCACCCACATTAGCAGCTTAATACCCCACTACTCAACATAATTGTTCTTACTTAAGAGGTGCAGAAAAAAAGAGCAATAAATTCCTCACATTTCTCCAGATTGTTTTTAGGAGCTGTAGCATATTTAGCAAACGCATGGCTATCATCCTCATTAAAACTAAAAAAATATATTGTAGACTTTTTAGTAAATAATGTCGTGTTGGACACAGACTTGAAGAAATGTTAGGCTATTTAACTTTTATCTTTTTCTAATTAACACCTAATTAAACCAATTAGATGATGCAGAAATAAGGCATTAATCTAATTTGTTGGTTCCCTCTTAATCATAAAATGACATTCCGTTTTGTTCTATTAAATGGCATGCGATTTTCTTCCAAGCATACGGCATTATCTGTTGTTACAGATGAAGTCAAAGTGACAAATTTGCTACGCAAGTTTAACTACATACGTGAGGAACCCAGAAATTTATCCTGGTATCCAATCTTGTAACCAAAATACAAATGATAAGCTTACTTTATTTTTGCAGTGATGCTCTCTTTGTGCAAAAAATTGCACTTTTCCGCAAATATAACAGAAGTTATTAGCTACATAAATGCATTTACAAGGCATTACAGTTATAGATTTATTACGAACACTGATTTTTGATATTCTACAACTTCTAAAACAACCAAGTACGAAATGCAAGGAATTTATTGCTCGTTATTCTGCACCTCTTGTGATGAGAACAATTATGTTGCTTAGAAGGGTTATAAAGCTGTTAAAATGTTTGCAAAACACTTGAAACCTATCATTTCCTCCCACCCTCCAGGTTGTTAATACTCAATAAAATCTTATGAACACAAATTCGGAGGTTTTCTGTGAACAAGATTTACTTTAATTAATTTTGCGTTTGGTGCACCCATGCATTTCGCCATATCCTATGCAATAACAAAAAACGACCGTAACTCAAAAACAAGAGCTAACTTTCATTTTTTAAGGTGATATTCGTGTTTAGCGCGTCGAAATCATTCAGAATCAAGTACTTTCATCTCATTCGCATTTTCATTGTTGACCGCAGTGTTATTTGTTGAACAAAAAGGAAAAATTATGATCGCCACATTTGGCGACTGGGGTTTGATTTTTAGGTAGCCACTTTCGATGTAATAGTCTCCAGTTTTCTACTGGCGACCGCTAATCTAGAGCTTTATCCGCAACGTTATCTTGAGGTGAATGTATCGATCACTAGGTGTAGCACACTAAACTACTGCTTGTCTTCTAATATAAAATAAGAGTTTAACGTTGTATGGGAAACCCTTAAAGTTCTGGCAAACATTTTGCTAACCTTTGACGGCTTCAGTTTCGTTGCTCAAGACACTCCGGACTGTCTTTTTAATGAACCCAGAAAAAATTTCATAGATGTGGTATCTCCTCTTCCACAAACTTATCCCCAGAAGGTCTCTTGTCCAAAAATTGATTAACGGTAGGTGTAGTTCTCTAAACTGCTTGCCATATAGTGTAAAATACAGTCTAGTTCTGTAAGCATTAAACATAACCATCCAGATAGCTTGAAAAAGGAAAATTCCCAAAAGTTCTGACAGAGCTGATGGCAAGACATGGCTACTTCATTTCCATTGATCAAGACACCCTAGACCATCCTTTTAATGACCATGGCTCCCTTCTATAAAAACCATGACAAATCTGTAACTGATGGGGAAAACAATCCCTAGAAGAAGGTCGTTTGTCCGGAACGTGCTCTCGAGGTGAATATTTCTATCATTAGGTGTAGCCAATCGAACTAGATAGCTTGTTCTCTAATGTTCACTAGAGTCGTTCTGTAAGCATTAAATATGGTCTTTCAAATAGCATTGAACCGAAAATTCCCTTAAAGCTCTGACAGAGCTAATGGCACGACATGACTTCATTTTCATTGATCAAGACGCCCCAGGCCGCCTTTTTAATTTCTATGGCAAATATGTGTAACATCACCCCTTCGACAAATCTGTCCTCAAAGTCTCTTGTCCACCAATGTACCTCATAACATAATAAGAAACTAAAAACTGTGAAATTAAATGATGGCAAGACATGACGGCTTCATTTTCATTGTTCAAGACACCCCATACCTTTCTAATGACCATGACTACCCTCCATATAAACCATTTCAAATCTGTAACCAATGGGAAAACATATCTCCAGAAGGTCGCTTGTCCGCAACGTGCTCTTGAGGTGAATATATCGATCACTAGGTGTAGCACACCAAACTACTAGTTATTTACTGTAAAATTCGAGTCTATCTTTTTGCAAGTATTACACATAGTCATCCAAATAGCATTGAATTGGAAAATTCCCTAAGTTCTGGCAAAGCTGATGACACGACATGAAGACCTCATTTTCATTGTTATAGACACCCCAGACCGTCTTTTCAATGACCATGACTCCCCTCCATAAAAACCATGGCAAATCTGTAACCGATGGGGAAAACATATCCCCAGAAGGTCGCTTGTCCGCAACGTGCTCTTGAGGTGACTAGAATATATCTATCACTAGGTGTAGCCAACCGAACTGTACTGCTTGTACTCTTGACTACTTCCCTGATGTACACTTGACTCGTTCTGTAAGCATTAAATATTGCCTTTCCAATAGCATTGAACCTAATAATGCCTCAAAAGCTCTGGCTGGCAAAGCTAATGGCATGACACGACTTCATTTTCATTGATCAAGACGCCCCAGACCGTCATTTTAATTTCTATGGCAAATATGTGTGTCATCAACCCTTCGATAAATTTATCCCTGAAGTCGCTTGTCCACCAATATACCTCATAACATCATAATAAGAAACTAAAAGATGTGAAACTAAATGATCGCGAGACATGACGGCTTCATTTTCATTGATCAAGACACCCCAGACCGTCTTTTTAATGACCATGACTCCCCTCGATAAAAACCATTGCAAATCTTTAACCGATGGGGAAAACATATCCCCAGAAGGTCGCTTGTCCGCAACGTGCTCTTGAGGTGAATGTATCGATCACTAGGTGTAGCACACCAAACTACTGGTTATTTACCGTAAAATTCAAGTCTATCTTTTTGCAAGCTTTACTCATAGTCATCCAAATAACATTGAATTGGAAAATTCCCTAAATTCTGGAAAAGCTGATGACACGACATGGAGACCTCATTTTCATTGTTCAAGACACCCCAGACCGTCTTTTTAATGACCATGACTCCCCTCTATAAAAACCATGGCGAATCTGTAACCGATGGGGAAAACATGTCCCCAGAAGGTCGCTTGTCCGCAACGTGCTCTTGAGGTGAATGTATCGATCACTAGGTGTAGCTAGCCTGACTATACTGATTGTTCCCTGATGTGCACTAGAGTAGTTCTTAAGCATTAAATGTGGTCTTTCACAGAAATAGCATTGAACCGAAAAATCCCCCCAAAGTTCTGACAGGTCTATTGGCACGACAAGACTTCATTTTCATTGATCAACGTCCCAGACCGTCTTTTTAATTTATTTCCATAGCAAATATGTGTGACATCGCCCCTTCGACAAAATTATCCCCAAAGCCGCTTGTGCACCAACATACCTTATAATATAATAAGAAACAAGAAATGTGAAACTAGATGGCAAGACATGACGGCTTCATTTTCATTGATCAAGACACCCCAGACCGTCTTTTTAATGACCATGACTCCCCTCCATAAAAACCATGGCAAATCTGTAACCGATGGGGAAAACATATCCCCAGAAGGTCGCTTGTCCGCAACGTGCTCTTGAGGTGCATGTATCGAGAACTAGTTGTAGCACACCAAACTATACTGCTTGTGTTCTCTAATGTACACTGTAGTCGCTCTGTAAGGATTAAATATTGTCTTTCAAATATCATTGAACCTGGAAATCCCTCAAATGTTCTGGCAAAGCTAAAGGCACGACATGACTTTATTTTCATGGATCAAGGCACCCCAGATCGTCTTTTTAACTTCCATGGCAAATATGTGTGACATCACCCCTTCGACAAATTTATCCCCAAAGTCGCTTGCCCACCAACATACCTCTTAACATAATAAAAAAAACTTAAAAGATGTGAATTTAAATGACGGCAAGACATGACGGCTTCATTTTCATTGATCAAGACTACCCAGACCGTCTTTTTAATGACCATGACTCCCCTCCATAAAAAACCATGGCGAATCTGTAACCGATGGGGAAAACATATCCCCAGAAGGTCGCTTGTCCGCAACGTGCTCTTGAGGTGAATGTATCGATCACTAGGTGTAGCCCCAGAAGAGAGTGGATTTAAGCGGGGCAACATTCACTCCATTCAAGGGATATGTGATGGGTGGGCAATCAATAACACCACGTGATAGCCCCCATGACTCATCTCTTTCGATTTCGGTGCTTGGTGTGTTTGGCTAAAGGTTTTTGCAGACGGAGAAGACGGTTGATTAAATCGGATATAAGGGGGGGAACTGTGTGTTGTAGACGGTGGATATGGAATGCACGCGATGGTGGTATTGATTGGGAATTTGTTTTGGGTTTACTTTTGAGAGAGTTTATATTTTTTGAAGCTGAAAAATTAATAGCTAAGGAGTGATTGCATGCAAGTCTTGTACCCAGTTTGGGATTTTGCATTTGTCTTCGCTCTGGTAACCAGCAACTTATAAGCTATTCCAAGTTATAAGCTATTCCAACTTAAAAGCTATTCCAACTTAAAAGCTATTCCAACTTAAAAGCTATTCCAACTCAAGAGCTATTCCAAATTAAAAGCTAATCAGCAACTTAGCTACATCAACTTTTTAGATTACCAGCATCTTACAAGTTATTATAGGAAGCTTTTAATCTACGTCATTTTATTTGATGAAGTTGGAAGGTTACCCTGATTTTGGGACAATAAGTATTTAACGGATTTTACATAGTTTGGTACCAGAGTTTCTGAAACCTTCTTCCCTTAAAATGACTCGGGTTGTGTTATTAAATGTATTATAAGTCAATTCTTTCATACATTTCCCCGTCCTATTTGTTATGAATATTTTAGAATAAAAAAATTGGCTTACACTGTTAAAAACTTTGGCCAAGATTGCAGCGGAATCCTGTAACTTTCTAGCTGCCACCACTATTTGTATCGTAATTATACTGATTTTGAGAGGAATCTCACATTTTGATTAACGCCGAAAGCGGTGAATCAACCTGTCAGTTAGTTTTGCCTGCAGGAAAGCTCCAAGATTCTAGTGCAATCCTTCACCAAACTTTTAAATACGGTAGTCGGAAGTGGATTTCATTTTTGTATCTCTAACACTATCGCTAACACTGATCTGATTTTGTATAAAAATATGAATTCAATATTTTATCAAAAAGTATATTTTTAGCACAATTAAATCAATTCGATTTTATGTAATTTTCAAAAATGAAAAAACACAGTCCACGCGGTTTGCTAATTTATCAGAATTACAATCTATAAATTCAAAAACAAACCCCATCTTCACGCTCTGAAGAATTTTAAAAGATTTCTCCCCTACCCCGTCTTTCACAACCGGCAAAATTAATTAACATCCCTTTTAAGAGCGGATATAGGAGAAAAGTTAAAGTATTTATTAGATAATAGTTATTTTCGGCTCGTGCTATCTTGGCATCTTTATTTTTTTTAAGAAACATTATTTTTTAAGAAACATTTTAAGTAACATTTCAATATGTGTTGTTCTTCTTAGACGTTCTTTGTCGTAAAAGCAGCAGGGCTCTGAAACGCAGTATCGCAGCACGCAATTGTAACAAGAGAAAAACAGTTTGGTTATTTCTTTTAAATTCAGTTTGAAATAAGACGTTTCGAATTATTTTACATCTAGTTTTCCGCCATCTACCTACAATGGTATCAATAACTTAATAGAAGTTCCATACTGGTGCTTGGAGAAAAGTGTTTGTTGAGGATCAAATGATGGATTCAAATTTTAATAGAAGTTACGGTTCTTTGCATCCAATTTATAGTAATTATACTCAAAACAAAATTAGATGTGTATTTTGAATTTATTTTTGCGTAAAATTAAATTATTTATTGGTTAAAAAACACGTACACACGTATATTAAGATGCCAAGGCTATTGTTAGACCTTATGTATGCTTGAATTGTATGCTTAAAATCCATAACTTTTCTATAGTATTTCAAATTCCCTTCTGCTTCATTCCCTTTTGGACATGCTTGAATTTACTTTTGGGAAACCCCCTTTTTTTACCCCCTTTTTGTTTCTCTTATTAAAAAACTTTTTTCCTCTTGTGACGATTTTTTTTATGTAATGTTTGTTCTGGATTAATAAAGTGTTTGTTTGAAATGTTCAGCTGATATTGCAGTTCTTCACTTGTACATTTCTTAAGAACTGATATTGAAGCATGGTAAGAGCTGCTTCTTTAGCATCAACGGGCGGCGGCGACACAAACAGGCTGATCCAACTCCCACGCACCCCCTCTCCCTCCCCTTCTTAGATCAATATGCCCCCCTTTCTGAAACAGGGAGGAAAATTGAATCTTTCCCCCGCTAATCAAGTTTAGATTCTTCGGATGGTAGACTTGCGAGGGAATTTTAAAGAACTTGCTTGATAAACCATGTTATTTGCTCTTGAAGATGTTAAAACTTAACGTGGGAGGGGCGTAGTTTCGGTCTTAAGATTAATTTTAGATTATTAGTGTACCTTATTTCTTCTATGGGTGAACTTAGATGCTTTCTCATCCATCACTGAACATTCCTTTCACTAATTTCTTATATAATTGTTGTAGTAGTTCAGCGATAACTTGTCTTAAGATCTTTACAAAGGATATAAAGACTAGAATACTATGCTATTGAAGCGTACATTTAGTTGCTTATGTTTTTCTGATTCAAAGGATAAAGCTATGAAACGATATGTCCAGACAGCTTCTTTGCAAGGCCATGTGCATCACTGCAGCATGGAATCCGATAACCATACATTTCCCACTGGGACTATCCATGAAGATTACTCAGAAGATTTGGGGCTTGGGAGATTACCAAAAGCGATGAAAAAATGCTAAGAAATTTGGGAAATATCGCTGGAAAGAAAGCATTTTAACAAACAAATTAAATTTCAAACTGCTGAGAAATTCGAAATTTATTAGGATATTTTAGTACTCTTTTTCCATAACCAAACACTCTTTTAGTGACAAAATCTTTTTACAAAAAGACTTCTACAAATGCTGTTCCAGAGGTTGCTAATCAGAAACACAATGCCTACCAGAGGTATCAATACTGGAAATGTTGTTGAAAAAGATTTAAAAAAAATTATATTCTGTGAAATTCAAATTGTGAATGCCGGTGATTTTAACCCATATAACCTAATACCTAACCCAGATACCTAAGAAATTTCAGAAACAATGTTGGAAAGAAAATATGTTAACAAATAAAATTTCAAGTTTCTGATAAACTCCAAAATTACCAGAAGATGATAGCACTCATTCTTTTGAACCAAACACATTTTCCGAAGCAAAAAAAAAACCATTCCAAATGCTGTTCCACACTGAATACTACCAGAGGTTGCAACCTCGCTGGCGATACACAATCTCTGGAATTCCAGTCACGTATGCACCCATGCTATTTCTGCTGCACGTGGACTATTGATCCCCTCACCAAAAACGGCAGTTCTGGAAGCGAAAACGGAATTTTCCACGTGGATGGACCACAATCTTCATGTCTGAACGGTTGCGGTGGGGTTGAGAAATTATCTCAGAGATAATAAGCCATTTTTAATCAAGCAGGTTACTATTTCCTAGTAAACACTGGTTCTTTTTTTTTTGGGGGGGGGGTGGAAATAATAAGCATAATAAGGTGAAAAAGATCGCCTGTCTGGGTGTTCCGACGGGAGAGGAATGGAGGTGTAATGGGTCTTTGATAGCGTCAACGCTGTTGTGTCTGGTATTTTTCATATATTTTGTGTGGAAGGAATGTTATCTAAATAGTTAGTGTGCACTTTTTTTGATGATCAAACTTTTAAGTGGTTCACAAGACTGTTACCAAAGTTTTAAACTATTATGTATTTAGTTTATGAATCAAACCAACAGTTTTCTCCACTGCTGGACGACAATCTTTCCGTCTAAGCTGTTGCGGTAGAGTTGAGAATTTGTCCTAGAGCCATTTTTAATTAAGCAGGTTACTATTTCTTAGTAAACACTGGTTTTTTTTTGCTGTTTTTGGGGGGTGTGTAGACAGTGGAAATAATAAGCATAATAACGTGAAAAAGATGACATGTGTGTCTGGGGTTTCCAATGTTAGAGGAGAGGAGGTGTAATGGGGTCTTTAAAAGCGTCAATGCAGTCGCGTCTGGTGGTCGGCAGTTTCCAAAAAGAATGTGCAAAAAGAATTTTATCTCACGTTTCATGAACTTTTTTTGGTGATGACCAAACTTTTTTTCTATTTCGCTATACTTTTACCGAATTTGTGAGTTAAATTATTATTTATTGGCAAAAACTGAATTTAATGTGTGGATGGACGGTTGTCTGAACGGTTGCTGTGGGGTTGAGAAATTATCTCAGAGATAGTAAGCCATTTTTAATCAATCAGTTTACTATTTCCTAGTAAACACTGGTTCTTTCTTGCTGTTTTGGAGTTCTATGTGGGAATAATAAGCATAATAAGGTGAAAAAGATCGCCTGGCCTGGAGGTTCCGATGGAAAAGCAACGGTGGTGTAATGGGTCTTTAATAGCGTCAACGCCGTCGTGTGTCTAGTGGCCTGCAGTTTTCATGTAGTTTGTGAAGGAATGCTATCTAACGTTTATTGTCCATTTCTTTTGGGGCCATACTTTTTACTGGTTCGCAATCCTAGTTGCCGAATTTATTAGTTGTTGTTGTTATCGATGGTATGTGTCTCTAGGACATAGCCTGGAAGGCAGAAGGGATGCAAGGGATTTCCATTGGCATAAGGCTTTTGTTAAATTGCTGTTTATTAGTTTGATGGCGCGAGGGTGAAAAGAACTATCCACGAGGATGGATGATAATCGCGGCGAGAATGATAAATTAACCAATTAGAGAATGAAATAAGTAGAAATAGTAACCTGCTGGATTAAAAGTTACTTCTTTGATAGTCAACACTGTCGTGTCTCGTGGCTGTTTGAAGTTTTCATTTGTTTTGTGATGCAGAAAAAAACTACATTATCTAACATTTATATTTGTATATTTTTTTTGGTGATGACTATTTTTAACTGGTTCTTAACACATTTAAAAATAATATAGGTGTAATGGGTAAGCTTTAATCTAGCTTCAAAGCCGTCGTGTGGTGATCGGCTGTTTTCATGCATCTTCGACGGAAAGAATGTTGCCTTAAATTTTTGCATTTTTTTTTTGTTAATCACTAACTCTTTACTGGTTCTCGTTATTTTTACTGAATTTAACCAGAATTTAATAGTTTAAGTAAGCAGATTATATGTTCATCAAAGTTGTCCTTCCTAATGTTATTATAACACTAAAAGATATTTTAATAATTGGTATATATTTACTTTATGCAAACATTTTGCTTTGATAATTTATACCATATTCAGAAAAACAATGCACATATCCTAAGCTTGTCGTTTATATTCAATGCATCGTTTCGTTTAGACATTTTATTGCAGTATTTTAAAAATTAAAAGAAAAACTATTATAATTCATATGTATTACAAAATTTGATACAAAACGAGTGGGTTTTTTTTATATTAAGTTGTTTTCGGGGGACATTAATCTCAACAATCATTGATAACATTTACTTAAAATCAACAAAAAAGTCCAACATGACTGCTGAACAGACATCGATGCTCTATACCGCAAGTTTTCTTTTCTGTGGAATCTTAATAACAACTACCTGCCTTAGGAGCCCATTTTTCATTTGGTAAATTATTCCGTCTTCCGCTGCATGTCTGATGAAGATAGTGGTGTCAGATAAAAAAAGAAGAGCCGAACAGAAACAACTAAACCATCCAGTCAAAGCGACGCAAGTCCATTTTTTCTGACTTGAAAGGAGGCAACGAAAACTGAAGGCGCTATCTCGTAATTTTACATCAATAAAACTTGCTACACTACAAACAGGATCTGTTCTAGGAAATCACGGACTAGGCACAATCATTTTGGAGGCCCTTTTATGGAAAAAATTGTGTATGATTTCTAGTAAGGACGGTGCTATATGACCTATTTATCATATTTGCTACAGTTTTATAGTCTCCCTTAAAAATATTGATCAAAACAATCACGTTAGGTCAATTTCTTAGTCAAAATTGAGCAAAAACAAAGTGGAGTGTCAGATTTTTTTTAATATACTGATATTTTGGGGATTTACAGCATTTAGCATAATAGAAACAAAAATTTAGATGCCTCTAAAATTTAGGGGCCCTAGGCCCGGCCCTAACGAGCCTTATGGAAGAACAGGCTCTGGCTGCAAAATATTAAATTTGTAAAAGTTGAAGTTCCTTTACACCTCAAAAAACTTCCGTAAATCATTTTCGCTCAGGATTATACGACGCTTAAAATGTTATGAATTCAATTGCTACATCTTCTATTTTTTGTCCAAATCGTCGTAATTTAAACCAAGACATGCTAATATCGTTTTATTGATAAGTTAACTTGTATAGGTAACATTCTTAAAAAGTTTGACAGTGATGTTATTCAAAAATAGTAATTTATATCTTCATGATTATTTACTTTAAATTTTACTTTGAAATGATATGCTGCTTTTTGCATTAAGACGTTGAGGGAAAAATTTTAATTTATAAACCTTGAAGACTCCTGAAAATCTCATGGAAATGGTTTTAAAGAAATCTTTAGGAACCACCTGTTTTTTAGATACATATGATATCAAATTCTGCATTATAAACTGCAAAATCAGTGACATTGGTATGCATACGAGTTACACCCATGTGCCTCCGGAGTGCCAGAACTAGGTTAAAACGTTGCTCGGTCGTTTTGTTCCAAAGCAAGCAGGATGCTTCGAATTGCTCTTGAAAAACTTATTATTTTGTTATTTCTTTATCTTGTTTCTTATCCATGTACACATTTTTCAAGGTCGCCCAGAGCTTGTTTCTCGGATTAGGACGTGAGTGCTAGCTGATTCTGGAAGTTGGTATATTCTAGTTGGATCATTCTAGAGGTTAGGCTGAGAGGTTGTAGAATTTCCATATTGGTTAAGTTAGGTTAAGGTATTGCTAGTGTTTATAACTACCGATCTGTTGTAAGATGTAGCATGTAATCACTGACATAAACGAAGGTATTTTAATTGTGAGTTTCGGTAGCTCGGGGCAAGAGCCGCTTTGACTAATTCTGCAAACATTTCGATCGGTAATTGGATACGATGGTGTTATTTTTCAATTATGCAGTTCAATTTGGCTAGGTCGGGGCGATTTGTCATGTTTTTAATTGTGTAACTTTCATAGATTTTGTTTTAAGTTTACTCTAATCGAATGGAAACGGATGCATTGATAATTTCGCAAAAAAATTGTAAAAATAAAATATCAGTGTTTCTTTTTTGATACTTTCAATCAGATGCATACTTAAAAATAATGGCTTGAAAGTAGATCTAAACAATTTTTCTGTTGACTTTTTTGCTGCTATTTTGGACTCAACTTATATTTTCCCTTCTCCCCCCATCCCTTCGCATCGTAATAAGATTTGTACAACTGAAGAAAACACTTCAATCAATAAAACCCAAACCAATTATAAAAGCATAAGTTTTTTTTTATTTAAGATTATATCATTTCCTTACGCCAGAACTCTGAAATTTTGTTCTACGAGAAATATTGTAACCAATTAAGATATAATAACCAATTTTTAACAGATAAATTCATTTTTAATATCTGAAAATATTGTGTCTTTCAATAAATCTCTCAATGCAAAAATAATGATTCAATGTTTCACCATCATTTCAATATTTACTTACCTAAAAGTAATAACTTTTTTTTACCCTTAGCCATAAACCGAGCTAAATATTAACACCTAAAATTATTTGCTTGTAAAATCATTCAGAAAGCAACAATTTTAATCAGTTTTTTTTCTCGTCAAAAAGAATTTCGAGGAGCAAACTCAATTTTAATATAATTTAGTTTATGGAAATCGATTTAAATGGTAGTCGATAAAATCAATGACAACAGCTTAGAAATGTAGTTCGTAGTTTACCTAGAGTAAATATGTATTCCGATTTGTAGTTAGGTATAATCTTGTTTATTCAGTCAGAAACTCCAATTGGTAAACTAAAACTTCTTGTTTTCCCCAGTAGGGTAAATATGAGAGTTCTGCATCACAGGGAGCCCATAGGCGCCCATGTTAAACCATTTTCGGCTCCCTTCTCCAAAATCGGGGAGCCATTAGGAACCTGTTCAGCCATTCCGTCCCTTATCTCAAATCAAGGTACCATTTCTACCTCCATAGGAAAGCATTCAAAGCCGTTCTGTTCTAGATTATGATAAGATAAACCTGATTTTCTACATTCTTAGTAAAAAATGCAACTATATTACTTGTTTTGTAACCCCCAAGGAAGATACTTCTTATAAGTATAAGTTCTTTTTGGGGAACATTTAACATGTGAACTTGATCTGAAAGTGTTATTACCTTACACAAACACGTAATTTTTTTTAAATCGGTAGGATTTTTATCTTAATTATTACATCTAGGAGTAAAAGTAATTTATATCATTTTAATTGTAGGAGTTATTTCACTAATTAGATAACAAAATTTACCAATTTCATTCTGTTTAAACTGTTATCATTTAAAACTAAGAAATTTTTTTGTACATCAACTATTTAAATCTCACAAACTTTTTGAAAATTGTATGTTCAATTTATTTTTTTACCTAGTTTACATATACATATGTTTTATAGTGAAAAATATTTAACTTCATAAAAATTAAAAAATTATACTATATTTTTTTTTACCTAGTTTACATATACATATGTTTTATAGTGAAAAATATTTAACTTCATAAAAATTAAAAAAATTATACTATATATTTAAAAACTAACACTACTTTTTTACTAATGTTCAGATAACACTAAAAGTTTTTTTTCTCTTATCGGAATATTTTTTTTTACACCTTACACATATGAATACATAGTTTTTATAGAAGGATACTGTTTTTACCTATCGTTATGATTTGCTTAAAAGTAATTAAAGTATTATAATTTCAGGTAAAAAGTTGTTTTTTCTCCCATTGATTAGATAACAAAATTTCAATTTTATACCACTATCAGCCAACCAATAAAAGTTTTTTTTCCTCGTATCAGACTATTTTTTGTACCCAACGCGTATGAATATAAAGTTTTTATCGAAGAATACTATTCTTTACATACTCTTAAGAATTGTTTAAAAGTATTTAAATCATTATTATTCCAATTAAGAAGATTTTTTTTCTCACTCATTAGATAACGAAATTTCAATTTTAATATGTTATCAGTTAAAACTAATACATTTTTTCTCATTCATATCGGACTATTTTTTCTACCTCACGCGTATGAATACAAAGTTTTTCGCGAAAGGACACTGAGTAATCAGGTCACCGTTTGATTATAAAAAGAAGAACTCGATCATATCAGCTCATTCGCAGCAGAAGCGCTCGTCTACTTTACTGCCTCTTAAAATCGAAGTAATGGATACCTCACACTCTATGGATTTTCAATCAACAAATGATTTAGAAAACTTACAATATGTTCAACCCAATATTTCTTGTACTATCTGCAATAAGGAATTTAAGCATCGTAAAAATTTACTTCGTCATGAACGAACAATTCATGGAAATGCTGAACATAAGTGTTCCTCTTGTAATGCGACATTCAATCGACTCGATAAGTTAAAATTACATGTCCAATCTCATGAAAAGAAATCGTTGAAAAGAACCCATGATGAGGAGAAGATAAGACCTACGAAGAAGAATCGTCCCTCCCTGAAAGTCAAAAAAGGAAGCTTAAACACATTTGAAACCCAATTTATTCATCCATCAGTGGAAAATTGTCAAGATCCAGAAGCCTTTCTTCAAAGCGTACATACAGACCTCATAAATAGTATTACGCAATTGATTGATAATAATGGTATCAAGTGGTACCTAAATATGAAAGTTAAGTTCACTAGAAAAATTTCGGAAACTGAAAATGAAGAATGTACTGCATTCTTTAGATCAAATTGTGATACAACTCTTTCCAGAGAAACACCGAACATTGAAAATGCAAATGAAAAGGTAAGAATCATTTTATTTAAAACATTTATAAAAAATGTCTATACTATAAAATGTCAACTCCCCCAAAGTTCTCTAATGTAAAATCATGCTGGAACCACATATACAAAATATTAATTCATTAAGATACTTTTTAGAATAAAAACAATTTCTCAAATTTCTTTAATATGAATGTTAAAATACTCAAAGATCATTTATATAACTGTTATAAAAGTGGAAAATGACTCAAATTTCTTTTATATGATTGATAAGATCTATGTATATTAATATGATTATATGTTTGAACAGAGAAGCTAATGACTTCAATATAAATTAAAGATGTTATAAACATTTTTTTTCCTATTTAAGTACATGTTCTCTAGTGCTAATGCTACAAAAACTATAGTATTTTTTTATTCCTTTATAGATTCTAACTTCATTCACCGAATTCGAGGGACGAGGTTCAGGATGGATAATTGATCAAATACTATATCTTGAAGTGAACACCGCCATATACATCCCCTTAGGAGCGGCTTCTTACCTACCTCTTCCTAAGGAGCTTCTACAGACAAAAAGCATTCTAAACATTCAGAATACTGACAATAAGTGCTTTCTCTGGTCCATTTTAGCAGCCTTACATCCTATTGATAGGGAACACAATGCTAACAGAGTTAATAACTACTTAAGTTTCGAGACGGAAGTTGACACAACTGGATTAGATTTTCCAACACCTATTTCCCAAATCGAAAAATTTGAACGAAATAATAATATTTCCATAAATGTATTTGGATATGAAAAAGAAGTTTTCCCTCTTCGGATAACAAATAGAAATTGTGATAAGCACGTCAATTTATTACTCATATCTAATGAAGAAAATCAACATTATTGTTTGATTAGAGATTTAAGCCGACTACTATCGCAATTAACCAAACACAACGGTAAGGCATTTTATTGCAATTATTGTCTTCACCGGTTTGCCTCTCAGGAAACCTTAACCTCGCATATTGGGAACTGTAGGGAGCATAAGATACAAAAAATCAAGATGCCTACTGAAAGTAATAAGTGGTTATCCTTTGATAAATATGATTTTGGTTTAGCAGTACCATTTGCAATCTATGCTGATTTCGAATCTATATTATTAAAAACGAATACATGTCTACCAAATCCCAACCACTCTTCCACATCAACTATAGCGATGCATGAAGCATGTGGTTTTGCATATGTTATTGTTAATGCTGAAGGTAAAATGATTAAAAAACCAGTTATCTATCGTGGTAAAGATTGTGTTGATAAATTTTTAACTATGCTTTTAGAAGAAGAGGAAACTATTCAAAAAATTCTAAACATTAAAAAACCTATGGTTTTTACTGATAAAGATAAAATTCACTTTGAAAGTAGTGAATCTTGTCACATATGTGATAAACCACTACTAGGTGATAAAGTTAGAGACCATGACCATTTAACATCAGCCTACAGAGGAGCCAGTCACAATAAATGTAATTTAAAATATCAGGTGGCCACCCACATCCCTGTCCACATACATAACTTAAAAAATTACGACATGAATTTAATTATGCAAGGTCTTGGAAAAATTAAGAACAAAAAAATTACTTGTATTCCAAGTAATAGTGAAAAATTCATCTCATTTTCTCTCGGAAAATTACGTTTTCTTGACTCCCTACAATTCCTAAATGCCTCTCTTGACAAATTAGTGTCAAGCATTGATAAAAGCGAGTTAAAACTCACGAGGGAATATTTTGGAGATAAGGCGGATCTAATGTTCCGCAAAGGTTGTTATCCCTATGAATATATGGATAACTTTGAAAAATTTAACGACACATCTCTACCTAGTAAGGAAAGCTTTTTTAGCCATCTAACAGAAGAGCACATTACCCCTACTGAATATGAATATGCACAAAAAGTATGGAATGACTTCGACTTAAAAACTATGGGTGACTACCATGATTTATATGTTATAAGTGATGTATTACTATTAGCAGACATTTTTCAAAATTTCAGACAATTCTGCTTAAAAAATTATAAGTTAGACCCATCTCACTGCTATACCGCCCCAGGTCTTGCATGGCAATCATGCCTACGAATGTCTGATGTGAAACTTGAACTCTTAACAGATCCGGATATGCACCTTTTTGTTGAGAGGGGGATTAGAGGGGGTGTAGCCATGATATCCCATAGGTTTAGTGAAGCAAACAACAAATATCTAGATAACTACAACCCTAACATTCCATCTAGCTATATAATGTATTTAGATGCTAACAATTTGTATGGCTGGGCAATGTCTCAAGCTCTTCCTACTCATGGTTTTCAATGGGTAGAAGGAAATGTAGATTTTATGAATATTCCTGATGACTCCGAGGAAGGTTTCATTCTAGAAGTTGACATTGATTATCCTGAACACCTTCATGATAATCATAACGATTATCCACTTGCACCGGAAAAGCTTAATATTTTACCTTCAATGATTTCGCCCTATAATCAATCTTTAGCCGAAAAATTAAACCTAAAAGTAAAACCTACAATAAAACTAGTCCCAAATCTATTGTCAAAAACTAGATACATTGTTCACTATCGTAACCTTAAACAATATGTCTCACAAGGATTAAAAGTAACCAAAATACACTCGGCTCTAAAATTCCAACAAAGTCAATGGTTAAAGAAATATATTCTATTTAATACAGAGCAAAGAAAATCTGCAACTTCACCATTTCAAAAAGATTTGTTCAAACTCTTAAATAATGCCGTCTTTGGAAAAACAATAGAAAACTTGAGAAATAGAAGAAAAATCGACTTGGTTACAGACGAAAAAAAGGCGAAAAAGCTTGCAGCATCCCCCAGTTTTTATTCATTTAAAATTATCAATGAAAACCTTACTTCCATTGAGCGAAAAGTTACATCACTTTTCCTAAATAGACCTTCTTATGTTGGGATATCGATTCTTGAAATTTCTCGAACTTTAATGTATGATTTTCACTATAACTACATTAAGAAAAAATATGGATCAAAGGCAACATTACTGTTTACCGATACTGATAGTTTATGTTACAACATACAAACATCAGATATTTATGATGACATGCAATCAGATTCACACCTCTTTGATTTTTCAGATTATCCCTCAGACCATCCTTTACATAGCGATATAAATAAAAAAGTCTTAGGAAAAATGAAAGATGAACTTTCATCTATAATTGTCATAGAATTTATAGGTTTAAAACCGAAAATGTATAGTATAAAAAGTGTAACAGAAGAAAAGAAAACCGCTAAGGGTGTAAATAGGGTGGTTGTAAAACGTCACATTAAACATATAGACTATAAAAACTCCCTCCTCTCTGAATGCCGCAGTGTCGCCCAAAGCCATTCTATTGTTAGCAAGAATCACAAACTACAAACAATTTCTTCAATAAAATCTACATTATGCCCCTATGACACAAAAAGATATGTTTTAGAAGACGGTATTGCTTCACTTGCCTATGGTCATTATAAGTGTAAATATTAAACAGTATTTCATCAACTAATTGTAAAATGTTCAGCACTGTTGTATTATTTTTTTTTAATGTAAAGTATTTCCATTGTTGTATTGTTAATGTATATAAGACCATAATAATTTGTTATATTGTATAAATTGTAATATGTATTTTTGTATTTTATGTGTTATTATTATTTTTGAAAAATCAATCAAATAAAACAAAATGAGCTACTCTTGTTGTTATACTTATTTTTTTCTATTACTTCAAAAATACATTATCTTTTAACTAATGTAAGTAATTAAAAAAAAATCTAAACTATACTTAATTATTATAATATTGAAGTATTATTCTAATATCAATCAAATAAAAGTAAGTCAATATTTTCCTTTAAATACCTCATCTTTAAAACGCTTTTACAAAGTTTAATATTTATATCTTTACAAATAACTTGATCACCTAACTGTGGTTCTAAAATACGACGCCCGTCGCCAATAGCCCTCATGTAGCTCTAATGCGACGATAATTCAAACCTAACCCAATAAATAACTTGAAATCAAGAATCTTAGATAAAATAAGAGCGTATTAATCAAAAAGACACATATTTCAACTTTTAAAAATAATAAGAAACTGTCAAATTCTCCAAATAATACACACTTCTTCTACTATATGAAAACTCGAGATTACTATCAAAAACATTTCAAACTAATTTATTTCCCAATCCAGGTTAAGAGGCCAAGGTAGATAAGATTACCACTTATTCTTATCTTTAAAAACGGAGAATACCAACAGCTCAGCTTTTTCCTTAATCAGGCTAAAGAAAAAATTTCATACTACTTCAGTATATCAAAGAAATATTAGCACCTACAAAAGTTGTACTTATAAATCAAATATTATCCATACATTATTCGAAATACATATTTATCACTAATAAAACTTTATAATGAATCAAATAAAAACTAATTTCATGAGGTATTGACGAGAGCGTCTAAACATTACACATAATGTTTACATATATCGGACAAGTCCACTCACACAATGGTTAGTGTACTAGCCTTTAGAGCCACTGGACTCGGATTCGAATCCAGGTAAAGACATGGATGTCTGTTTTTGTCAATAAATATTGCTATTTCTCTATGTGTTTATGGCATCCTTCTTTGACCGTCTCTTATGACTATCTCTTATGGTGAGCAGGCTAATGGATTATATAGCCTATGCCCATACCTTTCAAGAGAACGCAATCACTGTCATTTGTCATACATATATCCAAATTTTTATCAACATAGCTATCAATTTAACCCCAAATAAATGAAAAATATCCTTTAAAATCATAAAATGGTACATATCAAAGTAAAAAATTACTTTCTGATATTAAAAATGTATAAGAAAAACTTTACAAATTCTTTTTTTATTAAGAAAACGTTTTTTTATATAAATAATATTCAAGCAGTGTTTTTAACATCCTTTTTTAATTTACTATGATTGATTAACTTTTTTTTTTCAAGAATAAATTCTACTAACGTAATGTACATACAACTCAGTTCAGAAACATCAATATTTATAAGTAGTAAATATATGTAAATAAGAATATAAACATTTTCTACGCAACCCAAACACAAACTTTTTATATAAAATCTTATTTGTCTTACACTAAGAGATATGACTATTATTATTATACTATCAAAGTCATAAATAAATAACTATCTCAGTCTTATTTACTTTACATTTACTGATTTATTATTAAAAATATTTAATTAAATATAAAGGCCTACACAATTTTAGTACATTGAAGAGAATACAATTAACAAATACAACCTTAAAATAAAAGTTTTACACTATATTTCTAGATATTTAAGCCGGATTCTAAAAAGCAAAAACAACTATCAAACTCACTAAACTTTCCGTTACTATAGTTTAAAAAAATCCCGATCCAAAACTTGTAATAACAAGTCCTTACATTAAGATATGTAAAACAGATTCTAAAAAGCTATCTATTTTAACACAACTACTTCTCTCAATAAAAGATCTTTAAACATCATATATACAACAATTAATTATTATTTCTAAATTAACTATTAATTAAACAAAGTCTCAAAAAACAACTATCAAACTCTATACACTTTCCATTACTATAGTTTAAAAAATCTCGATCAACAACTTCTAATAACAGTTCTTTACATTCAACATATAGACACTATACTCCAAGATCTTATCTCAACCATCTAATCTTGTCATCTTATCTCACCCCCCAATATCCCTACAGTAGGGGAAAAAGGAGAGTTCTACGCCAGCGGAGGTGGTGAGGTGGGATGACGTCACCGGAAGTGGCTCTAACGTCACCGGAAGGGGCGTGGCGGAAGGGGGGTGTGGCGGAAATGCCAATGACGTCACGGAAATGCCTATGACATTCCGGAAATGCCAATGACGTCATGAAAATACCTTAGACATTCCGGAAATGCCTATGACGTCACCTGATATGACTTGATATATGGCGCCATACTCTCCTTTTTCCCCTACTGTAGGGATATTGGGGGGTGAGATAAGATGACAAGATTAGATGGTTGAGATAAGATCTTGGAGTATAGTGTCTATATGTTGAATGTAAAGAACTGTTATTAGAAGTTGTTGATCGAGATTTTTTAAACTATAGTAATGGAAAGTGTATAGAGTTTGATAGTTGTTTTTTGAGACTTTGTTTAATTAATAGTTAATTTAGAAATAATAATTAATTGTTGTATATATGATGTTTAAAGATCTTTTATTGAGAGAAGTAGTTGTGTTAAAATAGATAGCTTTTTAGAATCTGTTTTACATATCTTAATGTAAGGACTTGTTATTACAAGTTTTGGATCGGGATTTTTTTAAACTATAGTAACGGAAAGTTTAGTGAGTTTGATAGTTGTTTTTGCTTTTTAGAATCCGGCTTAAATATCTAGAAATATAGTGTAAAACTTTTATTTTAAGGTTGTATTTGTTAATTGTATTCTCTTCAATGTACTAAAATTGTGTAGGCCTTTATATTTAATTAAATATTTTTAATAATAAATCAGTAAATGTAAAGTAAATAAGACTGAGATAGTTATTTATTTATGACTTTGATAGTATAATAATAATAGTCATATCTCTTAGTGTAAGACAAATAAGATTTTATATAAAAAGTTTGTGTTTGGGTTGCGTAGAAAATGTTTATATTCTTATTTACATATATTTACTACTTATAAATATTGATGTTTCTGAACTGAGTTGTATGTACATTACGTTAGTAGAATTTATTCTTGAAAAAAAAAAGTTAATCAATCATAGTAAATTAAAAAAGGATGTTAAAAACACTGCTTGAATATTATTTATATAAAAAAACGTTTTCTTAATAAAAAAAGAATTTGTAAAGTTTTTCTTATACATTTTTAATATCAGAAAGTAATTTTTTACTTTGATATGTACCATTTTATGATTTTAAAGGATATTTTTCATTTATTTGGGGTTAAATTGATAGCTATGTTGATAAAAATTTGGATATATGTATGACAAATGACAGTGATTGCGTTCTCTTGAAAGGTATGGGCATAGGCTATATAATCCATTAGCCTGCTCACCATAAGAGATAGTCATAAGAGACGGTCAAAGAAGGATGCCATAAACACATAGAGAAATAGCAATATTTATTGACAAAAACAGACATCCATGTCTTTACCTGGATTCGAATCCGAGTCCAGTGGCTCTAAAGGCTAGTACACTAACCATTGTGTGAGTGGACTTGTCCGATATATGTAAACATTATGTGTAATGTTTAGACGCTCTCGTCAATACCTCATGAAATTAGTTTTTATTTGATTCATTATAAAGTTTTATTAGTGATAAATATGTATTTCGAATAATGTATGGATAATATTTGATTTATAAGTACAACTTTTGTAGGTGCTAATATTTCTTTGATATACTGAAGTAGTATGAAATTTTTTCTTTAGCCTGATTAAGGAAAAAGCTGAGCTGTTGGTATTCTCCGTTTTTAAAGATAAGAATAAGTGGTAATCTTATCTACCTTGGCCTCTTAACCTGGATTGGGAAATAAATTAGTTTGAAATGTTTTTGATAGTAATCTCGAGTTTTCATATAGTAGAAGAAGTGTGTATTATTTGGAGAATTTGACAGTTTCTTATTATTTTTAAAAGTTGAAATATGTGTCTTTTTGATTAATACGCTCTTATTTTATCTAAGATTCTTGATTTCAAGTTATTTATTGGGTTAGGTTTGAATTATCGTCGCATTAGAGCTACATGAGGGCTATTGGCGACGGGCGTCGTATTTTAGAACCACAGTTAGGTGATCAAGTTATTTGTAAAGATATAAATATTAAACTTTGTAAAAGCGTTTTAAAGATGAGGTATTTAAAGGAAAATATTGACTTACTTTTATTTGATTGATATTAGAATAATACTTCAATATTATAATAATTAAGTATAGTTTAGATTTTTTTTTAATTACTTACATTAGTTAAAAGATAATGTATTTTTGAAGTAATAGAAAAAAATAAGTATAACAACAAGAGTAGCTCATTTTGTTTTATTTGATTGATTTTTCAAAAATAATAATAACACATAAAATACAAAAATACATATTACAATTTATACAATATAACAAATTATTATGGTCTTATATACATTAACAATACAACAATGGAAATACTTTACATTAAAAAAAAATAATACAACAGTGCTGAACATTTTACAATTAGTTGATGAAATACTGTTTAATATTTACACTTATAATGACCATAGGCAAGTGAAGCAATACCGTCTTCTAAAACATATCTTTTTGTGTCATAGGGGCATAATGTAGATTTTATTGAAGAAATTGTTTGTAGTTTGTGATTCTTGCTAACAATAGAATGGCTTTGGGCGACACTGCGGCATTCAGAGAGGAGGGAGTTTTTATAGTCTATATGTTTAATGTGACGTTTTACAACCACCCTATTTACACCCTTAGCGGTTTTCTTTTCTTCTGTTACACTTTTTATACTATACATTTTCGGTTTTAAACCTATAAATTCTATGACAATTATAGATGAAAGTTCATCTTTCATTTTTCCTAAGACTTTTTTATTTATATCGCTATGTAAAGGATGGTCTGAGGGATAATCTGAAAAATCAAAGAGGTGTGAATCTGATTGCATGTCATCATAAATATCTGATGTTTGTATGTTGTAACATAAACTATCAGTATCGGTAAACAGTAATGTTGCCTTTGATCCATATTTTTTCTTAATGTAGTTATAGTGAAAATCATACATTAAAGTTCGAGAAATTTCAAGAATCGATATCCCAACATAAGAAGGTCTATTTAGGAAAAGTGATGTAACTTTTCGCTCAATGGAAGTAAGGTTTTCATTGATAATTTTAAATGAATAAAAACTGGGGGATGCTGCAAGCTTTTTCGCCTTTTTTTCGTCTGTAACCAAGTCGATTTTTCTTCTATTTCTCAAGTTTTCTATTGTTTTTCCAAAGACGGCATTATTTAAGAGTTTGAACAAATCTTTTTGAAATGGTGAAGTTGCAGATTTTCTTTGCTCTGTATTAAATAGAATATATTTCTTTAACCATTGACTTTGTTGGAATTTTAGAGCCGAGTGTATTTTGGTTACTTTTAATCCTTGTGAGACATATTGTTTAAGGTTACGATAGTGAACAATGTATCTAGTTTTTGACAATAGATTTGGGACTAGTTTTATTGTAGGTTTTACTTTTAGGTTTAATTTTTCGGCTAAAGATTGATTATAGGGCGAAATCATTGAAGGTAAAATATTAAGCTTTTCCGGTGCAAGTGGATAATCGTTATGATTATCATGAAGGTGTTCAGGATAATCAATGTCAACTTCTAGAATGAAACCTTCCTCGGAGTCATCAGGAATATTCATAAAATCTACATTTCCTTCTACCCATTGAAAACCATGAGTAGGAAGAGCTTGAGACATTGCCCAGCCATACAAATTGTTAGCATCTAAATACATTATATAGCTAGATGGAATGTTAGGGTTGTAGTTATCTAGATATTTGTTGTTTGCTTCACTAAACCTATGGGATATCATGGCTACACCCCCTCTAATCCCCCTCTCAACAAAAAGGTGCATATCCGGATCTGTTAAGAGTTCAAGTTTCACATCAGACATTCGTAGGCATGATTGCCATGCAAGACCTGGGGCGGTATAGCAGTGAGATGGGTCTAACTTATAATTTTTTAAGCAGAATTGTCTGAAATTTTGAAAAATGTCTGCTAATAGTAATACATCACTTATAACATATAAATCATGGTAGTCACCCATAGTTTTTAAGTCGAAGTCATTCCATACTTTTTGTGCATATTCATATTCAGTAGGGGTAATGTGCTCTTCTGTTAGATGGCTAAAAAAGCTTTCCTTACTAGGTAGAGATGTGTCGTTAAATTTTTCAAAGTTATCCATATATTCATAGGGATAACAACCTTTGCGGAACATTAGATCCGCCTTATCTCCAAAATATTCCCTCGTGAGTTTTAACTCGCTTTTATCAATGCTTGACACTAATTTGTCAAGAGAGGCATTTAGGAATTGTAGGGAGTCAAGAAAACGTAATTTTCCGAGAGAAAATGAGATGAATTTTTCACTATTACTTGGAATACAAGTAATTTTTTTGTTCTTAATTTTTCCAAGACCTTGCATAATTAAATTCATGTCGTAATTTTTTAAGTTATGTATGTGGACAGGGATGTGGGTGGCCACCTGATATTTTAAATTACATTTATTGTGACTGGCTCCTCTGTAGGCTGATGTTAAATGGTCATGGTCTCTAACTTTATCACCTAGTAGTGGTTTATCACATATGTGACAAGATTCACTACTTTCAAAGTGAATTTTATCTTTATCAGTAAAAACCATAGGTTTTTTAATGTTTAGAATTTTTTGAATAGTTTCCTCTTCTTCTAAAAGCATAGTTAAAAATTTATCAACACAATCTTTACCACGATAGATAACTGGTTTTTTAATCATTTTACCTTCAGCATTAACAATAACATATGCAAAACCACATGCTTCATGCATCGCTATAGTTGATGTGGAAGAGTGGTTGGGATTTGGTAGACATGTATTCGTTTTTAATAATATAGATTCGAAATCAGCATAGATTGCAAATGGTACTGCTAAACCAAAATCATATTTATCAAAGGATAACCACTTATTACTTTCAGTAGGCATCTTGATTTTTTGTATCTTATGCTCCCTACAGTTCCCAATATGCGAGGTTAAGGTTTCCTGAGAGGCAAACCGGTGAAGACAATAATTGCAATAAAATGCCTTACCGTTGTGTTTGGTTAATTGCGATAGTAGTCGGCTTAAATCTCTAATCAAACAATAATGTTGATTTTCTTCATTAGATATGAGTAATAAATTGACGTGCTTATCACAATTTCTATTTGTTATCCGAAGAGGGAAAACTTCTTTTTCATATCCAAATACATTTATGGAAATATTATTATTTCGTTCAAATTTTTCGATTTGGGAAATAGGTGTTGGAAAATCTAATCCAGTTGTGTCAACTTCCGTCTCGAAACTTAAGTAGTTATTAACTCTGTTAGCATTGTGTTCCCTATCAATAGGATGTAAGGCTGCTAAAATGGACCAGAGAAAGCACTTATTGTCAGTATTCTGAATGTTTAGAATGCTTTTTGTCTGTAGAAGCTCCTTAGGAAGAGGTAGGTAAGAAGCCGCTCCTAAGGGGATGTATATGGCGGTGTTCACTTCAAGATATAGTATTTGATCAATTATCCATCCTGAACCTCGTCCCTCGAATTCGGTGAATGAAGTTAGAATCTATAAAGGAATAAAAAAATACTATAGTTTTTGTAGCATTAGCACTAGAGAACATGTACTTAAATAGGAAAAAAAATGTTTATAACATCTTTAATTTATATTGAAGTCATTAGCTTCTCTGTTCAAACATATAATCATATTAATATACATAGATCTTATCAATCATATAAAAGAAATTTGAGTCATTTTCCACTTTTATAACAGTTATATAAATGATCTTTGAGTATTTTAACATTCATATTAAAGAAATTTGAGAAATTGTTTTTATTCTAAAAAGTATCTTAATGAATTAATATTTTGTATATGTGGTTCCAGCATGATTTTACATTAGAGAACTTTGGGGGAGTTGACATTTTATAGTATAGACATTTTTTATAAATGTTTTAAATAAAATGATTCTTACCTTTTCATTTGCATTTTCAATGTTCGGTGTTTCTCTGGAAAGAGTTGTATCACAATTTGATCTAAAGAATGCAGTACATTCTTCATTTTCAGTTTCCGAAATTTTTCTAGTGAACTTAACTTTCATATTTAGGTACCACTTGATACCATTATTATCAATCAATTGCGTAATACTATTTATGAGGTCTGTATGTACGCTTTGAAGAAAGGCTTCTGGATCTTGACAATTTTCCACTGATGGATGAATAAATTGGGTTTCAAATGTGTTTAAGCTTCCTTTTTTGACTTTCAGGGAGGGACGATTCTTCTTCGTAGGTCTTATCTTCTCCTCATCATGGGTTCTTTTCAACGATTTCTTTTCATGAGATTGGACATGTAATTTTAACTTATCGAGTCGATTGAATGTCGCATTACAAGAGGAACACTTATGTTCAGCATTTCCATGAATTGTTCGTTCATGACGAAGTAAATTTTTACGATGCTTAAATTCCTTATTGCAGATAGTACAAGAAATATTGGGTTGAACATATTGTAAGTTTTCTAAATCATTTGTTGATTGAAAATCCATAGAGTGTGAGGTATCCATTACTTCGATTTTAAGAGGCAGTAAAGTAGACGAGCGCTTCTGCTGCGAATGAGCTGATATGATCGAGTTCTTCTTTTTATAATCAAACGGTGACCTGATTACTCAGTGTCCTTTCGCGAAAAACTTTGTATTCATACGCGTGAGGTAGAAAAAATAGTCCGATATGAATGAGAAAAAATGTATTAGTTTTAACTGATAACATATTAAAATTGAAATTTCGTTATCTAATGAGTGAGAAAAAAAATCTTCTTAATTGGAATAATAATGATTTAAATACTTTTAAACAATTCTTAAGAGTATGTAAAGAATAGTATTCTTCGATAAAAACTTTATATTCATACGCGTTGGGTACAAAAAATAGTCTGATACGAGGAAAAAAAACTTTTATTGGTTGGCTGATAGTGGTATAAAATTGAAATTTTGTTATCTAATCAATGGGAGAAAAAACAACTTTTTACCTGAAATTATAATACTTTAATTACTTTTAAGCAAATCATAACGATAGGTAAAAACAGTATCCTTCTATAAAAACTATGTATTCATATGTGTAAGGTGTAAAAAAAAATATTCCGATAAGAGAAAAAAACTTTTAGTGTTATCTGAACATTAGTAAAAAAGTAGTGTTAGTTTTTAAATATATAGTATAATTTTTTTAATTTTTATGAAGTTAAATATTTTTCACTATAAAACATATGTATATGTAAACTAGGTAAAAAAAAATATAGTATAATTTTTTAATTTTTATGAAGTTAAATATTTTTCACTATAAAACATATGTATATGTAAACTAGGTAAAAAAATAAATTGAACATACAATTTTCAAAAAGTTTGTGAGATTTAAATAGTTGATGTACAAAAAAATTTCTTAGTTTTAAATGATAACAGTTTAAACAGAATGAAATTGGTAAATTTTGTTATCTAATTAGTGAAATAACTCCTACAATTAAAATGATATAAATTACTTTTACTCCTAGATGTAATAATTAAGATAAAAATCCTACCGATTTAAAAAAAATTACGTGTTTGTGTAAGGTAATAACACTTTCAGATCAAGTTCACATGTTAAATGTTCCCCAAAAAGAACTTATACTTATAAGAAGTATCTTCCTTGGGGGTTACAAAACAAGTAATATAGTTGCATTTTTTACTAAGAATGTAGAAAATCAGGTTTATCTTATCATAATCTAGAACAGAACGGCTTTGAATGCTTTCCTATGGAGGTAGAAATGGTACCTTGATTTGAGATAAGGGACGGAATGGCTGAACAGGTTCCTAATGGCTCCCCGATTTTGGAGAAGGGAGCCGAAAATGGTTTAACATGGGCGCCTATGGGCTCCCTGTGATGCAGAACTCTCATATTTACCCTACTTTCCCCCTTTGTTTAAACTCTGGTTTGTTGTTGAGAATATTGAAAACAAAATGAATCCCTGACAAAAATGATTCATTAAAAAGTTTAAGCCAAATAAGTTTTTGAGACCACATTTTAGGAAAGGAAACAACATAATTGTAACTTATTTATGCAAATTGATATTTAATGCAAATTGATATCGAAGCTCTTGGAGAGATGGCTGGTCTTTATATAATTTGTACAGTTTAAATATTCGTGATCGAAACCGAAATTCTGTTCGCAACAGACGCAATTTGTATTAGTGGTTTCAGATTAAAACTGTGTGTAGATAAACTGAGCCTTTTGACAAATTGACATGTTATTTCACAAAATTCTGTTTTACAAAACAGAAATTTTCCGTTGGAAAATGACAGAAATATTTTGTTTTCCAGCAGACTTTCTTAGTGTTCTTGCTTAGTGTTCTATCAGATATCGAAAACGTTACTAACAAGATGAAAAAGTTATGTTATAAATTAAAAGATCTAGCAATTAAATTTGTATCCAGCTAATTTAGACAGCAAGATGCAAAATATCTTGCATTTTAACCAAATGGGCAAAGAGAGAAAAATCTGAAAATAGATTAGAAATTTCAAATACCATAATTTTTTTCCCTTAAGAGAAAAGTATTTAATAAAATATTTTTTGAACATATTTTTGAATGTATGCAATCGATTCAAAAAGTAAATATATATAAATAGCTACACGAGTCAGATTTTTTAAGATATCTGTCTAAGTTACGAAATTATGTTTACCTGCTAATCAGTAAGAGTTTGATTATCTATCCGATACCTGTTGGACAATTTTAATTGCAGAAAACAATGGAACATCCCAGACATATTAATTTCTCTGAAGAGCAAGGAATTTTTACGCCTGGAACGTTTGTAATTAATGACGAAATAAAAAAATAAAACTCTTCATTGGTTTTAAGCCAGTCGTATAATTATGGTTGCAATCTTGCGGTTGGTGTATTTGGCCAATTTTTTCAAGTGATAGATTTTGTCCATGTTCCGAATTAATTGAATAGGGGTTCTTGTTAGTACAAAAATACTAAAAACAATGCCCCTCAAGTAACTTAGTTGACTGACAGGGTAAAATTATTTAACCCTATTCTAAATAGTTTTACTCTCGGACTACAAACGAGGTAATCACTTGATCCGGTTACAAAGTACAAGCCTATCAAAAAATTGACCCGTGTAGCTCTAGTGCAACGTCAATTCAGCCAACCATCCCAGTGCGACTCTCATTCATGGCAAGCAGGAAGTGCTAGACGTAAACAAGTCCATCCACGTGGTTTTTCCGTCTGGGGCGCCCGTAATAATAAATGGCCGGCCTCCTCCTTGAGCATGCAGCACAGCGCGCCCCGATAAATCACCTCCAAATGGCTTCTACGCTTCTCTCTCTTCCTACGGTTGAGTTTGGTGACAACTTCTCTTTGTAAGATGTTGTGTATGTTTCTTATGATTTTTGTGTGTGGAGTAATGGGGCTTTGGTTCCAACGATTGTTTTTTTTTAATGATTGATATAATTAAATAAGTTTATTTTTCTATATTATCGGAACATAGATGTATTCTATAAGTTCTTCTCCCTCACTAGTGACAACTTCTCCTTTGAATAAGATTTTGTTTTTGTGCATGTTTGATAAGTTGTTCACTAATGTTGCGTTTGGTGACAACTTCTCTTTGTAAGATGTTGTGTATGTTTCGTATGATTTTTGTGTGTGGAGTAATGGATGCTTTGGTTTCAACGATTGTTTTTTTAAATGATTGATATAATTAAATAAGTTTATTTTTTCTTTATTCTCACTACTGTTGCGTTTGGTGACAATTTCTCTTTGTAAGATGTTGTGTATGCTTCGTATGATTTTTGTGTGTGGAGTAATGGAGGCTTTGGTTTCAACGATTTTTTTTTAATGATTGATATAATTAAATAATTTTATTTTTTCTTTATTCCCACTACTGTTGCCGTTTGGTGACGACTTCTGTTTTATAAGATCGTTGCGTATGTTTCGTATGATTTTTATGTGTGGAGTTATGGAGGCTTTGTTTTCAAAAATTGTTTTTTTTAAATGATTGATATAATTAAATAAGTTTATTTTTTCTTTATTCTCACAACTGTTGCCGTTTGGTGACAACTTCTCTTTGTAAGATGTTGAGTATGTTTCATAGGATTTTTGTGTATGGAGTAATGGAGGCTTTGGTTTCAACGATTGTTTTTTTTTAAATGATTCATATAATTAAATAAGCTTACTTTTCTTTATTATTATAACATATATAGATGGCTTCTATAAGTTTCTCTCCCTCACTAGTGATAACTTCTCTTTAGTATAAGATTTTGTGCATGTTTGGTAAGTTTTTCACTAATGTTGCGTTTGGTGATAATTTCTCTTTGTAAGATGCTGTGTATGTTTCGAATGATTTTTGTGTGTGGAGTAATGTAATGGGGCTTTGGTTTCAACGATTGTTTTTTTAATGATTGATATAATTAAATAAGTTTTTTTTTTATTATCGGAACATACATAGATGGGACAATTTATAATTGGTGTAGGATGTTGTTCATATTTGGTATGATTTTAATATGTGAATGAGTGGAGTCTTTGTTTTTTATGGTGGTGTAAGTCTACTTTGAAAAGATTGCGCAAGTTAAATGACCACTTAATTGTTCTTGAATTATTATCGGAATATATAGATTGCTCTCTACAACTTTTGCGCGCTTCCTCATTCTCACTCTTGCATGTGTCAACTTTTCTTGTTGAATTGTTTATTCTACCTTTACAGATAAAGAGTGTATGTTTTAATAGAAATTTGCTTCGTTTCTTTGTGAATTGATAAAATGCATTAGTTGTTACTGCTTTATATCTTGGTGACATCAGATCTGTAGATTACACCAAATTGCTTTTTCACTCTTGTAACTTTCTCACTGGTGCTCACGTGTGATGTCGTGCATGTTTGTCGTGTGTAGCCTAATTTGTAGGTTGCCGTGTACGTTTAGGCTGTATTTTTTAAGGCTTGCATAATGCAGTGCGTTGCATAATACAGAGTGATCCAAGCATTATTTTTGATACTCGTATGTAATACTTCATATACACTCTTAAAACAAAAGAGTGAAATCCACTCCAGTTGGAGAAGTGCATTTTCGACACTGGAAAGGGGTGAATATTAACTCAGACTGAGTTAAAATCATTCGTTTGGAGTGATCCTGTTGGAGGTTTAACACACAAAGGATCCACTCCTTTTGGAGAAGTGCATTTTCAAGACTGGAGGAGTGAAAATTACTCAGATTGAGTTAAATTCGCTCGTTTGTTTTAAGTGTGTAGTATCAAGCGGGAATAATTATTTTGGAAAACCCTGTGTAAGGTTTGAGTTCTATATTTAAAAAAGTTATAACTTGCACTTATACTATTATTTTTTTGACAAATTTTTGATTTCTAGTTTGCCCTGAATGGCTCTTTGGCTCCTCGTCCTCTAACTATTGCGTCCGGTGACTTTTTATCTTTCGCGAAGTTGAAGGTAGTTTGCTATGTATGAATTTTCACATATGGAGTGGCTATTTTAGTAGTAGTCTGAATCGAGAGTTTTTTTTTACAAATAAGTAGTTGAAATTTATCATTCACTTATTTTCAATCAAAGTTAGGTGTCTAGATTCCTGCAAATAACTTTCTCTGCTATGAATTTTCTCTATTGAATCTGTATGCCGACTTTTTTTTCTGGAAGATGTCGTATATATTTCGTCTGCCTCTTCAAGTGTGGAGGTATTAATTTCTATGGGTTTTTTGTTATAGGTTTTTAATGAATTTGTTATCCTCAAAAGACTACCTGTTTACCGGCAACAGGTGAGATGCAAAGAAAGGTTGATACAAAAGTTTACAATTATTTACCAGTTTCCAATAACTATCGAGATTCTTGATTTTTTTTTACTCCCTTCGAATTTGTAACATAATCCGATAAAGCATTCTACTCTTTGATAACTCACTTGTAAATTTTTTTTCTTGCCTCCTTTTTAAAGCATGTTTTTTTAAATTGTCGTGTCTTCTTGTTTGTCTATTTAAGTTTTAGAGAATTGAACAATGGGGATGAGCACCAGAAAATATGGCGAACATTAATGAAAAGTGTCAGAATTTTTACTTTTCGATTTTGAAGTTTTAAATCATGAAAAAACTAATATTTCCCGAAAGCATATTTAAGCATCCCATTTTAAAAGGGATTCTTTTAAAACAGTCAAAAATTTTATATGCTATTATTCCATATATTTCACTAGGTTATATTTCAAAAACCCATGTAACATAAAAATTGACTGTTTCAACAAGTTTTTTGTGTGTGGACTATTCCTTACTTTCAAATACACTCTTTAAACAAAAGAGTGAAATCCACTCCAGTTGGAGAAGTGCATTTTCGACACCCTAAAGGCATGCATATTTTCTCAGACTGAGTTAAAATCACTCGTTTGGAGTGATCCTGTCGGAGGTTTAACACACAAAGGATCCACTCCAAAAGGAGAAGTGCATTTTCCAGTCTGGAGGAGTGAAATCCACTCAGACTGAGGTAAATTGGGAGTGTTTGTTTTAAGAGTGTAGTTTGCTCATATTGCTTTTCTTCTCAAAACAACGTCCATGTTTCTCCTCAAACTTTAAAACCATGTCTTCACTTTATATGTTCCTACTTTTCTACTGTAGTAAACGAAAAAACAGTCACATCAGACCTTGCAGAGAGGCGGTTCAACTCTTTTCCAAGGCCTTGTCAATTGTGTGCTGCAGGAGATGACAAAAAGTGTCCAAGGTCACATTCTCGAGTTGTCTCTCCCCGCTAATCATAGGTTTCGACCCGGCCACAATGCACACAAAAGGGTTTGTTATTCTGGGAATACTTGGACGGTGGGTAGTCAGGCGAAAATGAAAACTTCTCTGGGGTTTTGTTAGGGCTGTCACGTGGAGTTTCTCTGTTTACAAAGGAATATATACCTCGTTAAAATTAAGTAGGAGTGAAGTATATAGGTGTTAGTTTGGTTTGTTGCTGTACACAGCGATTTCTATCACAGCAGTCCCTCGTTATATCGCGCTATCCAGGAGACAATAAAAAAAAACGCGATATAACCGAATGAGCGATATAACGAGCGCCTTGATAAATATTATACTTTTGATGTATTTATGCTGTCAACAAAGTTTTTAAACTAAAGCACAGTATGCATTTGAAAGATATAACTGAATCATATTATATAATATAACTACTCTAAAAAAAGGAACGAATATTTAGAAAGGACTTGTTACCATTAATTATTATAAATATTATACATTATTGCACAAGTAATAATATGCATATTTTACTCATTTTCTTGTAAAATATCCATCTAAAGTTGCTTTGATTTTTCTCGACTACATCTTGACTTGTCGCCTATCTTGTCTCATGCCGATTTTTTAATGGTAATGTCACCAAACATTCTAACAGTTATGACTTATGACTTTCTTGGTGGGGGGCAAGTTCACCGAACACTGCGACCTTAGGTCTATTGTATTCAACCCTAGAAATGACACAATCACAAGAGACACACAAAGAAGGAGACGAAACAAACACTTAGACAAATAAAAACATTTAATGACGGGCTCAAACAT
This sequence comes from Hylyphantes graminicola, assembly GCA_023701765.1. NCBI lineage: Eukaryota > Metazoa > Arthropoda > Arachnida > Araneae > Linyphiidae > Hylyphantes > Hylyphantes graminicola. Next base: position 65,218,235 of record CM043116.1, on the reverse strand, counting down.
CCATGCCATGACCGGGACTCGAACCCGAGCCCACCAGCTCCAAGGGCCAACACATTAACCATTGCGCCTGCGGGCCGGCTTTCTAACAGTTATTTATAGAGTGAATTTGTTAGTACTTTTTCCCTCTCTAATTTTTTTCCATAAAAATTGTCATAATACATAAAAGATTTTACAATTATTTTTGCTCGATTATGTTAAATATATTATCCTTTATAAAATCCCGAAAATCGAAAGGAATTTTCTTATTTTATGAAACAGCAGTAATTGAATCATGTTTTGGTGATTGTGTTTTGCATTTAGTATATAGATTTAGTGAGAGATTTTTCAATTAAAAAATGTTTGCTTTACAATTGTACTAAATATTTATATCATCAAACAGAATCTAAAAAATGGCTATTGGAAAACTGCATGAATTTAGAAGTTATGCAACTGAAACGTAGATTGTTTTTTATGTGTTTTCAAATTGTAGTATCGACAACTTTTCGTAAGTTGAACCTCTCAAATTTAAAACGAAATCTACCAAAAAAAAGTTTAAAACATACACATTAAAGCATAATCACTGAAAAACGCAAACAGCTTTTTTTAAAAACTACTTGAGTTTCTACTTGTTAATTTTATAATTTATCACTAACATCATTTTGTAAGTATGCCCTATAAATTGTTTTAAGAACCGTCTCATCATAGAGTATACTCTGTAAAAAAAAGCTTGGTTCATGACTTGAATGGCAATAGTTCCACAGGAATGACCTTATGTATCATACCAACAATAACCGAAAAAAAATCTATGAATGCTAGGAAGGATCTATGTCACGAGAAACAAATTAATTCCTATCAAGTAATAAAAATTTCCGAACTGTATGTTTCAAAACCCGGGAAATATATATGATGCCTTACTTAGTTTTTATTTTATAAATACTTTCAAAGTTTAATCTCATCTCAAAAACCAATATTGCTTCCTTTCCATCAAAATTCAGAAACCTTTTTTATTTTTTAGATCAATGTAACGGGAAATAAAATATTGACCACGCATATTTTATTCTCCTTCTAAAGGAAAGTGACCCAACATTAGAAATTCCCTTTGACCTATGAATAATAAATCTAAAGGCCAGATGTTTCATGCGAAAGGGCAATTAGAGGTCACTCTTGTGCAAAGGAACCGAATACTACATAAATCTTGCTACACACCTGGATGCATATCAATCTTTGATTTTAAAACATTTGCTTTCAAGAGTTTGGTTTCGCTTTAACTTGCGTTCAATTTCTAAATGTTTCAATTAATTTAAATTTCTCAGCCATTCAATTGCGAAGAGTTTGCATTAGGTTTTTTTTATAGCAAATGTAAATTAAATCACTAATAGTTTAACTCCTTAAAAGATATAATTTGCTGGAAAGTGTGTTTCGTTCTGATTGCTATATTTAAACGTCAAACGAGCTGATTCATTCGTTTGAACCACCACAATTTTCCCACCTTACAAGTAAAAAAGTTTGGTAGTTTTAATTGTATACAATCAAAATGTTTGAAATGCAGAATTAACTTTAAATTTGTCTTGGACCATAAGAGATAGGGAGGGATATCATGGTTTAATATATGCGTTTGATTTAGAAGTTTTTTTCATACACAACACTTATTCTTGATTGAAATATTGTTGGAAATTATTTAAAATCCTAAACTGATTACAAATGTAAAAATTTCTATTTTTTTAATTATTGACAATCCAATCAATACTTATTAAATTTAAAGGCATATTACTAAAGTTTCTAAAGAAAGGCCCTCGCCAGATAAGACGGTGAAAAATGCCCCCATTCCAATCGGGCTAATTTTTTTTCTGAAAATACCTCATAGTATGGACAACTTCTCAGCCAAGTTTCAGCTCAAAAATGTGACGCATTTTTGAGTAAAAAATTAAAGTTTTTTTTTTCTTTTTAAATTGATTATTCCTTGAATATATTTGATAAATCCAAAAAACTACTCATGATTTTTTAGATATCATTGAGTAGTATTCTCAGAAAAATCCGCTCATAAATCTGATCGAGCGATCATTCTTAAAAATGCATTTTTATTTTTCAAAAAAAAAATTCATGCCAAAATCGTTTGGTCACAACTTAGGATTTTGTCTCTACATATTCCTCTATTATCAATCTATAATATATATTTTTTTCAGATTTTTAAAATTATTGAACGATAGTTTAAAAAAAATAAAATATTCTTAAAACCTGACTTTTCGCACTACTTACTCGGCAGATGGCACTCCTAACAAAGGCGGGGAAATTCAATCTGGGAGAATTTCTTTCGGACTAAAGAATTTAGCATAGATTTAGAAAGTAGCAGATCTGCCTCTAGGGGGAAAGGTGAAGCCATTTGTTAACCATTATTCCATAAGGCAGTTCGCAAGCTCTTGCACATGGCATGCCATACGCCACCAGATGGCACCATGAGATAATTCGACTAATAAAAGATATATATTCAATATTAACTAATTAAAACTTTTTACAAGTTTCGCTAGCATAATTTTATAACTGCATGCGTATTGATAATTTCTGTAAGGCATGAGGTATATATTCACAAAAGAAGCAAGTTAAAAATGCAGTTTTTATTGTATGTAACTCTTCGGAAAAACCATTTTTGTGAATCAGTATCCCGTGATGCATTGCGAAAACGACGAAATGTGGATTCATCACGCATCATTGCGTTGTACGGGATTGCGCAATCGGTGGGCATGCTATTTCTAAATCTATGGATTTTAGAGCAAAAAAATCAGGCTTTAAGAATTATTTTTTTAAACTATCGTCCAATAATTTTAAAAATCTGAAAAAAAAATATATTATAGATTGATAATAGAGGAATATGTAGAGACAAAATCCTAAGTTGTGACCAAACGATTTTGGCATGAAATTTTTTTTTGAAAAATAAAATTGCATTTTTAAGAATGATCGCTCGATCAGATTTATGAGCGGATTTTTCTGAGAATACTACTCAATGATATCTAAAAACTCATGAGTAGTTTTTTGGATTTATCAAATATATTCAGGGAATAATCAATTTAAAAAGAAAAAAAACTTTAATTTTTTACTCAAAAATGCGTCATATTTTTGAGCTGAAACTTAGCTGAGAAGTTGTCCATACTATGAGGTATTTTCAGAAAAAAAATTAGCCCGATTGGAATGGGGGCATTTTTCACCGTCTTATCTGGCGAGGGCCTTTATAAAATTTTTTGCATTGCTATAAAAGTATGCTCTTCGTAGTAAATTGCAATATAAATACATCCATGTGGCAACACTGGGAAATAAAATTACTGTACTGTTTGCCCTTATATATATGCCATATATATTTTGCACAGTATATTGTAATGCTTGACTTATAAGTTATAAGGTTCTTGACTTAAAATATACTACTAATAAAAGCATCAGACAGTATATTTTTCGCGGGCATTGGTGTATGACAGTTTTTTTTTTACTTCGGCCCTCTTTATAACAGATATTCTGCTCGACACATGTCAACAGAAACTGTCTTCCGAAAAGGTAAACAAAGCGGCACGTGCTTTTCGCGTCGAGGCGAGCCGAAGTAATAAATGGCTCTCAGCGGGCGTGAGGCTCTCGCCGAATACATTAGGGAGAGAGGCCGCTATAAATCAAGTGAGCTTCTCCCCCCCCAGAAACTAGGCTTAGCGGCATCTGCTGTTCAACCAACACAATGGATCAAAGGAAAAACCGATGGTGTGGTTATTGAAAGAAATTAAATGGTTGTTTAATTATGTGGATGGTTTTTCGTTGGGTAATGGTTGAGTAAATAATTTTTATTTTTTTGTTGAATTATAAATTTATTTAGGAATTGGGTTTTTGTAGTTGAAGTGTCTTGCTAGTTTTAAGTATGTTAATTACATACTTCAATTCATTTCTCATTAATTTCATTATTCAAGCACTCTTCATATATTTAATTAAATTTGACATCTTACTAAAAAATTTAGGGTAGTTTACAATTTATAGTAGTTTAGTTTTTCTTGTGCATTTTTAGGTTGTAAAAAAGGAGGGAAATGTTCTCTATGAAGTGTAGTCCTTCAAATATTTCAAGCAATATGCATATTCACTCTATGTTCAGAAGGAAACTTGGCATATTTGATCCTTTACCAACTTTCAATTTTACTTATCTTAATTTTACTTACCAGCTTTCAATTTTAAGGAAATTAAACTTCAATATAGTTTAAAAGTTTACCTGTTTTTAAATGCTTTGACCTTTTCCTCTATTTACAATTTTTATTTATAACTCAGTTAAAATATAACATAAAACCTCACCAAGTTGACTATAAAATCCTTTACACGTGTATAAAAAATCTATTAATGCATCTATTATGTGATGTAATTTTTTTCTTACTAATCTATCAAATATTCAAATAAGAATTTCGGGAACATGTCGAAAAGGTCTCAGTCATAGTTCAGATTTATTATAAGAACTGCTCAAAATCTATGATTAAAAGTAAACAAGTAGGTTTGCGACAACTGTCACTTAGAACAGCTTCCACGCGAAATTCATACGTCTTAAAACAAAAAAAAAAAAACCCGACACACTCTTTACGTTCTACTTTAAACTATTGCACGTCGAAATTAAACTATTTTCTTCGAAAATAAAGTAATTGTTTCTTTTCGTTTGCTAATATTAGTTGTAATTTCGAGGACTAAACGTCATGTTGCTCACATTTAAATATAAGCAAATTATTTAGCAATACACTCTTAAAACAAAAGAGTGAATTCCACTCCAGTTGGAGAAGTGCATTTTCGACACTGGAAAGGAGTAAATATTATCTCAGACTGAGTTAAAATCACTCGTTTGGAGTGATCCTGTCGGAGGTTTAACACACAAAGGATCCACTCCAAAAGGAGAAGTGCATTTTCCAGACTGCACTGTAAAAAATTTGGCTTGAATTTACTAACGATTACTTAGTAACTTAACAGGTTTTCACCATTTACTAGAAAATCATCTGTAACCTAAAGAAACTACTGTAGAAATACTAAGCAATACAAAGTAAATTGTTGTAACGCTTACAGCGCCACCTGGCTATCTTTTTGAGAGATGCGTAGTTTCCCTTATTGCATTGTTTTGTTTCTCGAAATTTGTTCGATCGGCAATCGGATTTAGCAAAAACTAACCGGTGATCGCGTCCGTAAATTGAAAGTGTACGAGACTAAGAGATAAAAGTCTGATTCGATATCGGTCAAAGGTGAAAATTCAATCAATGTGTTTTTCATCGAAAAATTATAACGAATCAATATCGCAACGATGAGAAACCGAAAAACGTGTTTTTTTTATTTTAGTACATACATACAAATTGCGTTAAATTATTTCTAAAACTTCATATCCGAAAGCTTTATATCGATCAAGATTTTAACCTCATTATTTACACGCAAAGGATCTGCATGTCCCGATGACCGCGTGGACAAGCGCGCTACTTCTCGTTGAAAGACGAGCTAATCTTGAGGCTGTGAGTTCGAATCCTGCGACCTGCTCCGGAAAAGTCGAAATAATTCTTGACTAAAAGAAAATTAGTGGCGCCCTCTTGTTTAACATTTTTGAAACTGCTAGTTACTAACTTTTTCCTAGTAAAGATACTACATAAGTGGATGTATTGATTACTAGAATATATCTTGTAACGTTTACTGAAGTTTCTATAGTATGCTTGCAATTTAAATGATTGTATTGGATACTAAGCTTTAATTAGTAATATATACACATATTTCTTATGTAACATTACTAAAAAAACTTATGGAAGCTGAGTTTCCTAGAGAATTCTTAGTAACCTTACAGATTTTTTTTTAGAGTGTGGAGGAGTGAAAATCAATCAGACTGAGTTAAAGTCGCTCGTTCGTTTTAAGAGTGTATATCACTATATATTTTATCAAATTATTTATATCAATATTCAACATTAAAAGCTGGGAATTACCAATGTTATTTTTCCTACTAATTATAAAAAAAATTTAAAAAAAAAAACAATCAAGAGATAATTATTACACATAACAAGTCCTAATTCATTAATAGGGCCCAAATGCAAATGAAAAATTAAGTCTGATTTTTTAAAGAAATTCAAAGAAAGCCTTCTGCGTAAGTAAATAATGCTTCTCTAAGTAAATAATAACCATCGTAGAATCTTATAATGTCATATTTATTATGACGTTAATTTAAACTGATTCATATCACCAGAATAAAACTAATTTATATTTGTTTTATATAATTAAAGTTTCGTGTACGATTATAGGTGGCCATGGGTATCAAATTTTGCATTTTTTAGTAATTTAAGTACTTAGAATCCGATTTTTTTTCTGAAATGTTCAATGACTTCAATAGTTTCAATGGTGTCAATGTTAATAGGAACACAATTATGATTTGAATATTTGTTTTGATATGCTGTTTTTTACTTGATGTTTGATTGCTTTAAAATTTAGGGACAAGATAGGAAATCATATAGAAGACATTTTCATAAGTGGGACATGGAATTATAAAGTTTTCGTTGTTGCTACCTATTTACAAATAAATTTATTTATTTTACAAAAATCAAGATTTCTATAAATAAACAAGTTTTATGGAAGTAAAGTTAACTTAAAGGTAACATGTTATGGGTTTGAGAAATCGAGAAGTTAACATATTTGGTGGAATTAAAAATAATTTTATATTTTTATTATGGTAAGAGAATATACTACACAAATTAGTATTATGTACCACGCTATCCCGTGCAACTCTTCTGCAAAAAAGGGACCTTTTTTAAATTTGTATTTTATCTTTGAAAGTAAGAATAAAGGAAAACTTGACATTTGTAAAATATTGTTTAGATTAATAAATAATATATTTAGCATCAGTAAATCAAATATGAAACTAAAGTCTTTTGTAACTACGTTTTTTTAAATTGAAGATATCAATCTTTGTAAATCTATAGAGGGTTTATTTGTGAGGTAAAATTAGTCCATGTAAAACTATCCGAAAACGATTTCGCTTTTTATGTAGCCTTAGAAGTACAGGACATAAAAGTCAAAGTGAAAAGGGCAAAGATCCTCGAAACCACAACCAATTTGTTCGATTGACATGGCTGTACTGTACGTAGTCATTCTAAATGCGTTCCAAGCAATATTTCCAGGTTAAATTCAATCTAATATAGCATAAAACATACCTAAACGTGCTCAAAAAATAAACAAACTATATAAAAACTATGAAAAACACAAGAAAATCTAAGCATTTTCAAAACATAAACAAACCGCCACGTGCTCTTTTTATATATGGCCATAATAAATGAGGGGCTTTGTCACCGGGCGCTCCGTTCTCCCCCGCCGCCGCATACATTAGCGGGAGCGACCGCCGCGATAAATCAAAGCCACCGTAGCGATCGAAGAGTCCCTTCTCCGTACAAAAGGCTTAGCGCATCTGAGAGAAAAAACTGCGTTGTATAAGATGAAAAGGTAATTGCTTTATTAATTGCGACCTCTGTAGTGGGGTTAAGCACTAGTCGTTTAGAGCGAGAGTTTTGTTGCTGATTACCGATATACCAGGGTAATTGTTTTGGGATACATATGATGCTCGGTAATTCTTTTTTTATAGATCTTTTCTCTTGCAAAGTGCTTTTTAAGTGATTTGTAGATGGATGTTTTGGAAGATGTGATGAGTGGTGTAGTCTTGAAGTATTTCGTTGTTTTGGTTCATTTATGATTATTTATCTAAGACAATATCTTCGAATACAGTTTGAAATTTCATCTGTTTTGATACTCATGATTGATTTTCGAAATAATAGGTTATTGAATGGTTATTTTAGAATTTGATGAGTTTAGAAGTATTTTGAAGGTTAAAATTTATATCGTTAAATACAACTAAATTAATAATTCAATTTTATCAACTTTCGATATTGTATTAAATTGATTTAATTGTTCTAGAGTTTTTTATTAATTATTCATGTCATCCAAAAGTTTGGTAACTTTTGCCAAAACTTTTCAAGTTAGTTACTTTTAATAAAACACATATTTTCAAAATGTTTTTGTCTGTTTCAAATGTTTTTTGCCTTCGTCTTGACATACGATTTCAGGAAGAAAGTCAGTACTAAAGCTTTTTGCTTCGATCAAAGTTTCCCCATTCGACAGTACCTAATCTTTCAGACCTTTATAATATATCATATTAAAATATAAATTTCACTTCTTTTATACATATTTTTAATTACAATTCTTCAACGCATTTTCCACGCATATGCTCGGCAAAGTACGAAAATACCCCATGTAATTCGGCACTTTTCCCTCTCCTCAACCTGGGAGATCGCACCATGAGGTTACATAATGACCCTGCCACGAAAAAAATATCAAACCTCATTCAATGAATGGAATATAATAATAAAAAAAATTCAGTTCAGTCTTCTGACAGCTCTACAGCTGCCCGTCGAACTGAGGCAAAATACAGTTTTAACATTTATCTTCCAGCGCCCGCTGCCCCCAGTGACAGTACTGTAGAGGTTAGACTAAGATTTCGATGGCTGGCGTGAAATAAAAATGAAGGTGTTTAAAGGTTGCTGGATTAATGGGATTAGGCCCAAGGAAACTGCTGTATCAATGATATTTCTGTGGGAAAGGTCTCATTTGAGTTTTTAAATATTAGCGATTAAGTGTGAAATGGGATCGTTTCATTTCATTTCATGTTTTTCACGACCCACTGTTTCGATATATCAATGTTCTAAAATTGTAAATTTTGGACTCTAGTTTACTAGGCTAATGCATATTATGTATTAAAATACTAATAAAAAAAGACCCGACAAAATTAGTGAAAGGTCGCGTCCTCAGTTAAATTCTGTTCTGTTCATTATGGAAAATTGAGACGCGAGAGAACTTTTCACTATTTTACTCCATACTCAGAAACTAAATAGTAATAAGTCTTCAAAAATTAGTAAATCGTCGAACTAATGTAAACTAGTGTGATTGGCTCAATTCAGGTGACGTAATTCCTTCCAGCTTTCATTCTTTAACTTCAGAGATTGATGCTTCGATTGCATTGGTGCTCTGTTTCCACGTGACATTAATTCACCAATCGAGCTTGAGGATAAAAAAGTCAGCATTTCTGTTGCACTCAAGACCTAAAACAGTCCCATTTGTGCTGTTCTAGGCTGTAGGACAAAATCCTAAATATTTCGCTTGATGCAAAAGATTTAAATCATTTATACTTTTCGACACAGCCTCGGCAATTCCAACTAACCCTAACAGCTTTGTGCCAAAAAATCAGCCAAGCGTTTATTTGGGCCTATCCCGTAAGCGATCATAGCTTCAACCTAGCAGCCCCGCTAATGCATTCCTCTTCACCCTAGCAACATCTCCCATTCCATTCTATCCTCCAGCGACAGAACCAAAGACCTTTAGCGACCCCCGCGTGCGCCCTTACCAAGAGACCATTCGGGAAAGTTATTAATGCGAGTTTTATACCACTGTCTGATAAGGCGACACTCGGAGAATCCATTGATGGGTTATTTATGTGCAGGATGAAAGGGAAATAATTTGTGAGTTGTAATGCGATAAGGTGTTCTTCGTGGGTTGTCGATTGTCTGGCCTTTGTCGGATTAACTTTTAACACCATTTTGTGTAAATTATCCGGTTCATAAAATAGAAGTAAATTCATCAATCTGTATACTGGACTGTGTTGACTGTTTGTAATAAATTCTTGGTGTATTTGCTTGGATATGGATACTATAGTGTGAATGTTCGAAGATGGATATTTTTAGAAATAACGCATTTTAGCCGCATTTTTTTTGATTGAAATTCAACGCAAGTAATTTATTTTTAGTACCATTAATGGGATATAACTTTGCTTTTCCTTCGTATCAACCAACCGATACAAAATATACCGTACATTAGTTAAAAAATAAACGCAATATTGTACAGCAATCCTTACATTTTCAAACTGCCACACTCTAAAAAATGAATGCTCAGAGTTTTCGTTTGTTTCCTCAAAGTGAGGAAATTTGAATCGTCATTTTTATGTCGTCTAATCTAAATGAATATGAATGTCGTCTAATCTAAAGAAATATTTCGCCATTTTTGAGCATGTGAGTAGAACAATGAGATTCAGATACCTCACAATCAAGTTAGTGAATCGTCAAATCACGATCGTAAAAGTAAGGATTCGCGTTTATTCAAAAGTCACGTGATAGTTTGACGAAACAATCCTCAAAATTAACGAAATGAGGCTTGAGGATTCATGAATCGTCAAAAATGAAAGTGTTATTTCTGAGAGTGCACCACTCTTCGAAGCGCTTTTTTACGATATATCCTTTTATTGTTAATATATAAATTACTCCACATTCAATAAATTTCATTTACCCTAATAAATTTTTCAATAACTTTGTCTATATAGCTTTGTAACTGGCAGCCTCGGCGTCAGAGAGTTTTTTCAACTTGACAAATCAGACCGTTTCCATGCCAAAGTGGACAGTCAGTTTTCTTTTTATAGAAATACCCAAAAAACACTGGGCCAGTTCTTTTATATATTAAATTTTTCTTTTATATATATTATTATCAGGTATATTTAAATTGGGCAATAATTTTGAAAACTCGGAAGGTGAAAATTATTAGGCCTCTTTATTATTTACTATTGTTCCTAATTAGTTTTCTTTTTGTTTTGCAGCCACTGTAAACGGCAACTTCCCAGGCATCGAGCCAAAGAGGCAGCGCACCGCCTACACCAGGCACCAGATACTAGAGCTGGAGAAGGAATTCCACTTCAACAGATACCTCACCAGAAGGCGGCGGATAGAGATCGCCCACTCGCTATGCCTCTCGGAGAGACAGATCAAGATCTGGTTCCAGAACAGGCGCATGAAGTGGAAGAAGGACAACAAACTGCCCAACACCAAGAACGTCAAGAAGAAGAACCCAAACAACGCCAACAACACAAATTCCAGCAACAATACCAGCAACGCCACCAACGGCAGACAACAGCAAACACAATCTCAGCAGCAGGCAGCGCCTCTGATGCCTCTGCAGAACAACAGGGGACTGCAGCAACATACCTCACTCATGCAGACGCAGATAGAGCCCAAAGACGAGTACGGGCTGACGGAACTGTGACCTGTTACATTGACTTAGATGCCAAACTGTTTGTGCATTGCAATATGGACAGAATCTATACAGTGTGATATATATAGGAATTTACGGAAGAGAGGGCATTTGTGTTGCATTGTGCATTACCATTTCAGTGTCATCCTCATCTTTGGAGTTTCGAAAGCGTTCTTCTGAAGAAGCACAATTGGTCATCATGACTTTCTCCTGGTGAATTAATTGTAACCGAGTTGAATCTCTCTCAGCAATCGAAGCTGGAGCATAACTTCCTTAGTCCGGCGAGTTCTTTAAACCTTCTGGAGTTGACAACGCTATTGCAAATATTGCTTCATCACCATCCGTCAGAGGTTGCTAGATCGGAAGATTTAATAAATAGTCTAGTGTTGCAAACACGCTACGTTTATCCATAGTATTCCAAAGCACTGTCACCCAGATATTAATAGTTCTTTAATTTATATTTTTACAAAAGAAATCTTGCCATCAGAATTGACTAAAGCATCTTCGAAATTAATGTGTAACAGCATTTCGTCATCGGGAGTTGTTAAGTTCCAAAGCCTGCCTTTCCATCAGTAAAAGTTCAAACGTTGTCGCGTCAAAAAATCTTGCCATTTAAAAGTGTGACCTCATGCAAAACTCTAGCAGAGGTGGAAAAGTCAAACACTTTTGCCATAATGAGTTACAGCCTCATAGCCTCATACATGCCACCCATTGTTGTCAAATTTGCAGATCGTCATCAAAATTATTTGTTTCGATACTGAGAACTATTGTAGTCCTGCCACAAATATTGCTTCATCACCATCTGTTCTAAATACCAGCTTTCCAGAGCAAAGATTTAAAAACAAGTATGTTTTGCTTTTGTAGCTTGACTGGGTCAACTTTTAAACGGAATATCCAGGTAAATTGTGTACTTTATCATATAAAAGTATGGGATAAAAGAAAAGCTAGAAATTTAGCCCAATTTATGCTACTATGACAAAACATGATTGTTTACATCTTCGCTCAGTTAGGATCTTGTCTTTTCATAACGACAGTTAACATAAGGAACTTATAAAAGCTACGGCAACGCGAGCGTATTTTCACACAACTTGACATTTTACAAATGCAGGTGCATGTTACAGCGATCACGAAACAACTTAACTTTTTACTGCCCCTAATTGAACATTTGCCTACTGGTGAATTCTCAGCCCACCAAAATTGGAAAACTCTTTGACCAATAGATCTAGTATCTTCCAACGGCAGACAAAAGTAAACACACTCTCAGCAACTGGCAGTGCCTATTATGCCTTTACAGAACTCTCCAGTGAGCTACTTGGAGAGCCGACACAATTTGTATCCAACAACTAGGTCCGACACAACTTGTTTGCACATATGTTTGCATGATCATATATTTTATTTTGAAGTTGATTTCGGAGTAAAAAAAAAACGCTCGTGTAGCCCTAGCCATAATTCATCAAGAGTCCCAAAAGTGTTTCAGGATCCTGAGCCCACCAAAACAGAAAAACTTTTTGACCAATAGATCTGGTTGTATCTTCCAACGGCAGACAACAGTAAACACAATCTCAGCTGCCTATGAGGCCTTTACAGAACTCTCCAATGAACAACTTGGAGAGCCGACACAACTTGTGTTCATCAACTTGGTCCGACACAACTTGTTTGCACGTATGTGTGTATAATCATTTATTTTGTTTTCAAGTTGGTTTCTGCGTAAAAAAACGCTCGTGTATCCCTAGCCATAATTCATCAAGAGTCACTAAAGTGTTTCGGGAGATGCAAAAAGAACTCCATCTCATCAGAAGTTGTCATTCATGTACATACCAACTAGCACGACAACGGTCGGAAAGAGACTGAATTTGTACATAAGATATTGAAACGTGTATTGATGTAAATTTTTTGTAATGTTGCCCCAAAATCTTGCCATGTTTCGCAAATCGAGCCAGTAGTTCCACATCCATCAACTTTAGTCTGCAACAAAGTTTACTAGTAGAAACATGGAACCCAACAAAGCAAGGAAATGTGATACATAAGCATAGTTTATGATTATCCTGGTTAAAATATATTAAGAATTGACTGATTTATTCAAATTTTTGTATTATTCGGTGTCTCTTCAGTGAGATAGAACTGTTTTGTTTGAGTTGTCTGACAATTTTTTTCAGTTTTGTTAGTTCCATATATACACTTGGACCAAAAAATCTGAGCTGTTTTAACTAATTTTTTTAAACAGGGTGAGAGTTATTTTTAACTCTAAATCAAATTTTATTTAAAGAAGATTTTATAGTATATTCTATTCCAGATTTAAATATAACTTAATTTTTTATTTTATGGTTTCTTTTGTATTTTATTTTTGAAAAAGCTATTATTTAGCTTTATATTGTAAAAAAAAATTATCAAGATTAAAGTTATAGATACCGTCATGTACCGTACCAGAAAGTCGCGCAAAAGTGAGTTTAGTAACTTATATAAACAAATGTTTTAAACATGAATAATTTCAAGAAATTGAAAAGAAATGCATATAAAGTAAAGCATCTATTATTTTCTTTATCCATATACTAAGGAATTGAAAAAGTAGACTTTAATTGGACAAAAGAACTTTATTAATCAAATAAAGGAATTAAAATTAAAAATTAAAATATTTGCAATTGATTAAAAATTCTTAAAGTAATATTATAGAACTACAACATATCCCCAACATGTATCAACAATAATACGAATTATATATAAGGCTTTGCACCGACTTTTTACTCAACATTTTTTAACATAAATCACAATGTCGTATGAACGACCGAATTAACATACAAATTATAATATAGACAATGTATTTTCATGGGTTTTCAAACGATCAATACAAGTGGTTTGAACAATTTGTGTATGAACCCTAATATACCTCCTTTCAATAGTGTTTAATTTTGTAAATTTTACTGTAATAAATCATTTTAATGTCTATAGAATTGTTGGAAATATTTTACACAAATTACACCAAGTACACAAGCACAAGTTATCTTGGACTTATACTTCACCTTAAAACACAAAAATGCACTGAATTAAAGTAGTTTAAAATGTCGACGATGTTTCAATGGATGTTTATACTATATTCATTTTTAATTAGAAACATAATTCGCTTTATTATGAAATTTTTATTAACCAACCATTCAGGAGATTATACAACCGCACAGACAGCCGCATAATATAACTCCGCCTTTGATCTACCACGATCAAAGTGGATTGGTCTACGTCACCACAACGGATTTATATGAAATTATATGTTAAAACCTATATGATGATTACTATATAAATGTTATGATTCATAATAAAAATTGTCATAAGAAATTTTTATTAAAAAGATTTTGCTTAACATGTTTTCAATAACAAATAAGTTTAACGTCCAATGTGGTATTAAAAAAATTAAAAGTCATTAATCTATTCGACCCATGACCATGTTTCAGGTCTTGAATGACAACAGAAATACGGAATGAAAGAAAAAGATTTTTGTCTCGATTTGAGAATCGATGTGTGTAAACCAATCGAAGGAATAACCGGAAGGAAATGCTTCATTTAAAACAAGCCTATTGAAGTCTACTCTTTTTCCAAACGGAGGAGTTATTTACATTGATTTTTCCGAGAAGATTTCATCTTTATTTTGTAATTAATTATGCACATATGGAATGATTTTTATTCTTTGAAGAATATAAATATTATTAATAAATATATTGTTCTATTAAGCTTATGCTTCTCCCTTCTAGAGGGAGCATTCCAAGTTAAGTTATTGTTCTATTAAAAATATCTGTGCCGAACTCATAATATGATTAAAAAACGAGCATTTCAAGCATGACATATTGCCGAAACATTAAGAAACATATTATTCTTTAATAGTAACATAAATTAGAACAAAAAAAATTCTAGATAATTCCATCAGTATCCACTTCATGATTTTTTTTTAAAAACGAACTACATAAGTATTTGTTAGGAAATTCTGAGAAATTATGCATATTTTAATTTATTGTAAGAAATTCTTTACATGTAAAGTACTCTACAATTTTTATTTCCGATTAAAAGAAATTATCCTGGGCGTTTTCAAGAGCAAAATTAATTTCCTCATTATATAATATTAAAAAAAAATCCTTTATTTCTCAAGGGCAGATTCTTAATTCCAGTAGCAATATACAAGTGTCGAAAGCATACACAGACAATCAATTAGGTACTCGGACAAGATTACCACTTAATGCATCATCAATCAGGCAAGCATGCACTTTCATTTATAACATAAAAACACCATTCATCATTCAACAAGTGTATTTATTCACAGTGACTTTGGCATAAGAAGGAAAGTGTCTTAAATCCTAAATAAAAGTTAAGTTTTTAAAGTGTTAAGATAATTTTTTTCTGATCGTCTATATATATTCGTGATATCATAAAGCTCATCATTCGATTCTTCAAACTTTTTTTCTATTAGAAAATATTACTCTATAAATAATACGCTATTGCTATAAATTTATCAGGGGACTCAATACGTCTTGAAATCACATTATGATAGGAAATTAGAGGGATTTATTTACAGTATGTCCCCTACATAATATTTGAAGGCTTTCTATAACTCTTTGCATTCAGTAATGCTATACATTCGATTTGAATTTATTATTGAATTATAACTAGGTTAAACTATTTGAAGGAATACTAAGATAGTACTGTAAAAACAACCCTAAAATTTGCAATTGTAAAATGTGCACAATTGTAAAAGTGCTGCGACCAGCGTGCTGTAAATTTACGTATGCTGCAAAATTTATTGCGTGGTAACCGGCGAAAACTCTGGCTACAGTGGTAGTGATTGAATGCATCCTTCTTCATGTCGTGAAAACATCAAATTAATGCAAAACAAACATTCCAACACATTTACATTATGATGTAAAAAGTTATTGATAAATGTGCTGCAATTGTACAGTAATTTTTACATTTAGTCTCAAAAAGTACAGCTCTTCATTTGTTTTCTACCTACCAGTATCCATAAATTTCAACAAAATTAGAATAATGCTTTTTTAAAGATATTTACCCAGAACAACGTTAATTATAAACAATGCTATCACACCCCTTTCACTCTGAACTAAAAACACATTCTTTAATTAAATTTCACAACAATTCGGGAGGGAGGCGTCCAGCCGAGAAATAAAATACCAACGTTATTTAAACTCTGCATTAAAACAGGAATCCGCCCTATCAAATTATTAAATTACGGCGAATTATTTTCTCAGCAGGTAATTCGTCTTTTGTTGTGCTACCTGATCTCCATTTCTCACACCTGTTTGGCGATAAACAAATAATGTCGTCGCCGCGCCTTGATAAATGAGTGGACAGCGTGTGTGTTGATGGATGGCCAAATGCACGGCATTGACCCACTAACGGCGGGGAATTGGCATGTGGCTTGGCGATATTATAGAAAGGTAATGTTGTGGATGTTTTTTGCTATTGGAATATAAGAACTTGTAATAATTTTTGGATTTAAGATTGTGAGATATTGAAGAAATAATTCAGCAATTAATTAGATGTTGCAGTAATTATTCTGCTTGGTATTATATTCGGCGCGGTATAATGTAACTTGTAAACATCTAGATGTGGAGGTGTTGCGGTAATTATTCGACTTGGAATATCGTCACTTAAGTTCCCACATGTGCTATCCAACTTTGCAAAACGGTAGAATTTTACTGAACGGTAACCCTTGGCGAACTTTCCAAAAGTCGGCCGAAAACCCAACCGAAATGATAGGATAGGTTAGAATTATCGTCACATTAGAGTTACACGAGGGAGAGCCGAAAAACGTGATTGTTCATTTAACACCGGCTGTTCGGAAAATGTCATCGTTTGGAAGTCAAAGAATTCGAATCCTCAGTCGTAGTCAGACGGTTGCCACCAAAAAATATTTATCGACAAATCCGAAAAAATCACGCCAAGGGTTACCGTACATTAAATCTGATCCTTTTCCATCAATTAGATAGCACATGTGGGAACTTATGTGACGATATGCTGGAACTTGTTTCAAAATTTGATTCTGAGATACTGCAAAAATAATTCGGCATGATATTCAGCAATTTGTATTAGTCAAAGATATTTCATTAATTATTGTTGCTTGGTATTGAGTTATGTACCAATTATAATTAGATGTTAAGTTGAAGAATTAATTCCTTATTTGAAAAATTTGTAAACATCTGATGAGAAACTTGTAAACATTGCAATAATGCGATGGTGAGATATAAAGAATGTGTTTCACAGAGTGTTTTTTTATAGGGGATACTGAAAGCTGTAGAAATAATCAGCATATATAAAGATATTGATATATCAGCATATAGAAAGATATTGATGTGGAAACATTTTTGGCAAAATGTACTGGAACTTCGAATAATTACAAGGTGAGATGGAAAAGAAATGAGGTTTTTCGGATTGGCACATTAAAATCTTCAATAATGAGGTGCTAAATTTCAAAAAAGTCATAGATTTCTCGGAAAGAAAGATGAAATTTGTAACAATGAGATGTTAAAGAGATATTTAAATTTTTCAAAAATAAGTGTTGTTTTAATAATGAGATTACAAAGAAATGCAAAAAAACCCCTTAACATTCAAGATTAGATTTGCAAAATGATTGTTTTATTTAGCCTTTAAATGAAATTCTATATGAGGTGAGTCAAACATAACATTGAAGGTTTACTAAACTATCTATTCCAGTACCATTTGATTTTGTTTCTTTTCCTAATAAACACAAACTCTGACTCACTTTTATAAATATTCAGTTGACCAAATAAACAACAAAGATTTTGAAACTGGCAATCCTGCGAAAGTTAAAATATATGCTTATAAACTGGCATAACCATTAGAATTATATTAATTTACGGTGTTCTAAGAATATATTACATTTTTAACTAATCATACGCACACTTCTCTCTTATCGTGCATATTACAATACTATTCTATTTTCTTTTCAAATGTTCACAAACTCTATACCTCACTTTTCTAAATATTCAGTTGAAAAAATAAACCGCAAAGCTTTTGAAAAGAGTGATCCTGCAAAAGTTAAAGTAGAAGCTTATGTACTGAATAAAGCTTAACATTTTAATTTATATAAGCTATAATTAGTTTATTTAAGTTTAAAATCAGACTTAACTTCGCTCCAGAAAAAAAATATTTTCTCATAGCACCCTTTCTAGCATTTTGTATTTCAATACCATTCTATATTCTTCTCTTCCTAATGTACACAAACTTTACCACACTTTCATATAAAGTTCAGTTGACCATATAATCAGAAAATCTTTTGAAAGAGCGATCCAGCAACCCATCTTTAAAATATAAGCTAATGGGCTGGGTGATGCATAAAAATTACAATTTTAGAATTTATATAATTTACAGTATTCTAAAAACGATTATTTATCTTCTCATAGCACACATTTCTTACAGTGCATATTTCAATATTCTTTTCCTAAAGTACACAAACTCTACCACGCTTTCATATAAAGTTCAGTTGACCATATAAACAGAAAATCTTTTGAAAGAGCGATCCTGCAACCCATCCTTAAAATATAAGCTAATGGGATGGGTGATGCATAAAATTACAGTTTAGAATTAGTAATTTACAGTATTCTAAAAACGATTCTTTATCTTCCCATAGCACACGTTTCTTACAGTACATATTTAAATATTATTTTCCTAATGCGCAACTCTACCACACTTTCATAAAAAGTTCAGTCTACCAAATAAAGAGCGAAGCCTTTGAAAAGACCAATGCTTGATGCAGAGGGGGGGGGGGTGAATCCTGCATAAGTTAGGCGAAGCATGAGGGGGGCGTTGCGGCTCCCCTAACCAACCGAGAGAGATTAAACTCGGAATCCGAGTTGAGCCGATCCGGGGCTTCGGGAGAGTCGATCTAAAAGGCAGTCATCTCTGTCGGGATAGGGGGTCGGCCACAAATGGAGGGATTTGATATGTTTCTAGTTACACTCTCGAAAATGAATGCTCAAAAACGACGAAATTTTCCTTAATTTTGACGATTCCATAACTGGTAACTGCTCCGAGTTTTCGTTTCCTCAAAGTGAGGACATTTGAATCGTCATTTTTATGAGGATTTGAATGTCGTCTAATCTAATGAAATATTTCGTCATTTTTGAGCATGTGAGTACAACAATGAGATTCAGTTTCCTCAAAATCAAGATACCGAATCGCCTAATCACGATCGTAAAAGTGAAGATTCGCGTTTACTCAAAAGTCACGTGATAGTCTGACGAAAACTTTCTCAAAATTAACGAAATGAGGCTTGAGGTTCATGAATCGTCATAAATGAAAGTGTTATTTCTGAGAGTGTAGGAGCTTATACATAATGGGACTGGATTTTGCTGCCTAGAAATTGCTTTGGTTATTCCAAGTTGTATGCTACATAATTGCATTATAAAAATCTGGACTATAGAGCTTAGAATGGAATGGCAGTTGAATTTGTGTTAATTTACCTCTTGTAGAGGCTCATATTTTTAGCTATTAATCAGATCTTTCAATAATTCTCCTTTTGGAATTGAGTTTTCAAGATAAACAACGATGACGACAACTTATACGGTTTTAAAACTTTGAATGGGATGTCCTGAAAAATGTTTTTTTTTACTTAAACGATCGTTGAATGATTGTTAATATTTTCCAATAAAAAAAGCTGTGCAAAAGAAAGAATTAAATTTGATCTTTCTTAAAAAAATTTCTTACAAAAGCAAAATTGGTAAAATATCTAATTTTGTAGGAATATAAAGAAATCATAGAAAACACCAAGGCTATTTTTTCCAGTGATTTGAATCAAAACATTCATGAAACCTATGTTCTTGTTCAATTATATTTTTTTTTCCATTTTGTTTAGTAACTTACGACAAGAATTTTTTTAAAAACAGAAACAGATACACAAACATAGAAAATTTCCTTAATTTCCAAGGGACGACCATTTTTGTGCAGAAATGTTACACAACGGCCTATAAACACCCCTTTGATCGTGACTCCCACCATCAATTTTATCATCATTCGCCCCTCACTCCCCCTAAGAAGCGGAACTCAGCGATATTCAATTACGATTCCAATCAATAATCGTCCCTAACCCTTCCTCAAGAGACCAAAGCGGCGCCGAAATCACTTTGGTGTCCCCCTCATACGCAACTTGTGACACGTCTGATGCTTTTAAAAAGACAAGGATTTGCTCTCTAATGGACACATCGCATTGGACACTGTGCCCTGTCATATGAAGAGAGGGGTAATTTATGATTTTTGAATATTTCGTCCTTGAGAGTTCGGAGTTCTCCCTAAAGTGTGGGGGGTAGATGAGTAAAAGGATTTTGGGTTGCATTAATGGTTCATATAAATGAATCAGATTATCTGCACTCAAACAAAATAACAGTTGAATAAGATTCTTGAGGTATATCTTGGATTTTTTTTAGCTGAGATGTTGCGAAATCCCAGTTTCATGTCCCCCTCATATGGAACTTGTGACATGTCTGATGCTTTTAAAAAGACAAGGATTTGCTCTCTAATGGACACATCACATTGGACACTGTGCCCTGTCATATGAAGAGAAGGGTAATTTATGATTTTTGAATATTTCGTCCTTGAGAGTTCGGAGTTCTCCCTAAAGTGTGGGGTTATAGAGATGGGTAAAGGATTTGGGGTTGCATTAAGGGAGCAACTAAATGAATCAGATTATCTGCACTCAAACAAAAGTACAGTTGGATAAAATTCTTGAGGTATATCTTGGATTTTTTAAACTGAGATGTTGCGAAATACCAGTTTGATGTCCCCCTCATATGGAACTTGTGACATCTCTGATGCTTTTAAAAAGACAAGGATTTGCTCTCTAATGGACACATCACATTGGACACTGTGCCCTGTCATATGAAGAGAGGGGTAATTTATGATTTTTGAATATTTCGTCCTTGAGAGTTCGGAGTTCTCCCTACAGTGTGGGGTTGTAGAGACGAGTAAAGGATTTGGGGTTGCATTAATGGTTCATATGAAAGAATTATATTATCTGCACTTACATGCACAAGAAAATTTCGATAAAATAAATTGCGAAGAAGTTCCAATATATTGGAACTTTGAATTAAAATTTTCAAATTGGTGCATCTCAGTTTGGTATCCTCCTCATACGTAACTTGTGACATGTCTGATGCTTTTAAAAAGAAAAGGATTTGCTCTCTAATAGACACATCACATTGGACACTGTGCCCTGTCATATGAAGTGAGGGGTAATTTATGATTTTTGAATATTTCGTCCTTGAGAGTTCGGAGTTCTCCCTAAAGTGTGGGGTTGTAGAGATGAGTAAAGGATTTTGGGTTGCATTAATGGTCCATATGAATGAATTCGATTATCTTGACTTACATGCACAAGAAAATTTTGATAAAATCCCTGAAATTTATATTGGAACTTTGAATTAAAATTTTCAAAATGGTGCACCTCACTTTGATGTCCTCCTCATACTCAACTTTTGACATCTCTGATGCTTTTAAAAAGACAAGGATTTGATGTCTAATGGACACATCACATTGATCACTGTGCCCTGTCATATGAGAATAGGGGTATTTTATGATTTTGAATAATTCACAATTGATAGTTCGGAATCTCCTATAAAGTGGGGGATTCCTGAAATGGGGTAAATATTTGTGGTTGCTTTAATGGTGCAAGTGAATGAATCAGATTATCATTCACAAAATGTCTTAATCCAAAAGCAAATTCTGATAAAATTAATAAAATATATTTTGGATATTTGAACTAAAATTTTCAAATTGATGCATCTCAAAATTAGAGTTGCATCAACGATTAACCCACTTTTCTTGCATCCTAGCATCTCATTTTTACCAATTTCCTTTTATAAAAAAATTATCTATGCATACATCCTTTTACAAATTTCAATATTTCATTATTAAATGATAAGCCCCGTATCATCTTCATAAGACAAAATAAAATTTGTGAATACTACCACCACAAACAGCGTTAGTACCTTTTCTATGTACCCGACTTCAGCATGCCGATGATTAATCACCCAGCACTGTGTTAATGTAATTAACAGTTTCTGAATTCCATCAGCCAGATACGCCCAGTTTTGGTGTCCCAACAGCCGATGGCATTGATGGATGTGATCATAAAATTCATTAACGTTTGAACTATCGTCTTTCTTTGAGGGAATTTGCACTTACTTTTTCAATTTTCAATTGTTTAAATGTTAAGAATTTCTTTATTTGGATAGTTGAACTTTTCATGTCGTTTCAGATTGTATTTAAATTAAACATATAAGTATAAATAACTTTCGTTTGGTTAAAGATAATATAAATGTCAACCATATCATTGATTTCCAACCGTAATTTTTGGTGTCCCTAAAAGTCGATGGAATTGATGGATGCGATCAAAAAATTCATTAACTTTTTGAACTATCGTCTCTACTTGAGGGAATTTGCACATACTTTTTCAACTTTCAATTGTTTAAATGCTAAGAATTTCTTTTTTTGGACAGTTGAACTTTTCATGTCGTTTCAGATCGTATTTAACCCTTTCAGTCCCAATAACAATTTCTCATCATCATTTTAGATTTTATTTTCTGATCATCTATAGCCATTTATGATATCAAATAGCACATCATTCGATTTTCCAAACTTTTTTCTATTAGAAAAAATTGTTTATTAATCCCAATAGATGTCAGCCCAACTATTTTGTTTAATAATGATCAGCAACATGTTGATGCCAAATGGCATCACTGAGTCTGAAATAGTTAAATTAAAAAATATAGTAGTAAATAATATAAATGACTTTCGATAGGTTAAAGATAATACAAATGTCAACCATTTCATTGATTTCCAACCGAAGTTTTCGCTGTCCCGTAAAGTTGTTGGTATTGATGAATGCATTAAGAAATTTATCAAAACTCAACTTCCGCATCTGAGAACTCATTTTACGCACTCATTATTTTTTATAAATTATAATCAAATTATCTTGTTCAACCGTCAAACAATGTTTTCTTTGAGTTAGTTTAAATCTTTTATGTCACATTAAAAAGTATTTAAATCATACAAAAAGTAAAGTTATACACTCTTAAAACAAACACTCCTAATTTAACTCAGTCTGAGTGGATTTCACTCCTCCAGACTGGAAAATGCACTTCTCCTTTTGGAGTGGATCCTTTGTGTGTTAAACCTCCTACAGGATCACTCCAAACGAGTGATTTTAACTCAGTCTGAGTAAATATGCATGCCTTTACGGTGTCGAAAATGATTTTCTCCAACTGGAGTGGATTTCACTCTTTTGTTTTAAGAGTGTACTTAAAACTTTAATTCGCATATCGCTTTATGCAAATTTGAAGATATAAATATAAAAAATATATTTGTATTGATTCAAAACCTTCTTTTTTTGGTCCAAAAACGTTCGAATTCAATTATGTGGTGGTGGATGCAATTACAAAACTCATTAGCTTCAAATTCTCATCTTTTTTCGCAAATTCGCACTCGCATTTTGGGCTTTCCCTGTTCAGATGGCAAGCCTCTGAAGAACGTAAAAATAGTTTGACATTGAAACTTTTCGCAGGAAAACTGCATATAATACATAATACATCTATTAAAATCATATTAAACATTTAAGAGAGTTTAAATATAACAATTTCCATATCAGTTTTGGTGTTCCAATACTTAATGCGATCATACCTGCGCAATTGAACTTTGAGGTCAATATCCCTTCCTTTCACTCAGGTTACCAGGAAAAGAGGCCGTATTTTGTTTTCTTTGCAACAACTTTGCTAAAAAACGGTCTGGCGCTAAAGATAAAAAAAATTGTGTAAAATAACCATATTTTCTTTGTAAATTAGACGAAGGGGACAATTTTTCTGTAACAACAACATAACTTTTCTTTGCAGTGTATTAAATTTCTCGGAAACCCTAACTTTTCAGGAGATGTATTTCATTTTCCAATTTTATATTATTGTATTCCATATTTTTGGATAAACTGAGAAGGAACACTCTACTCAAAATTCACCAGTTCTTGTGCTCTACTAACTCAAAACAACATAATTTTCAAGTTGCGACGTTGTTCTCCATGCAATGATCCAAAACCCAGATATTGTATTTTGTCGACACAATACGGGGATAGAGGGAGGGGGTGAGTGGAGGGGGGGTAAGACAGGGCGCCTATCTTTGATCTACGCCCTGATCTACTCAGTAGAGCGAGATAGAGAGAGGCGCAACCGTCCTTTCATGGGCCTGTCCGTCTTGCAGTGCATACCTCACATTTCGATGGCAGTGACAAATCGTGCAGCCTTCAAAAGGGGGGCGAGAACCGTGTATCGTTTTCAAAATGGGGGGATTTTTAGAATGGGGTTGGGTAGGACTGCTGGAGGTTTTAAAAGAGCCAAATTTGAGGAAATGGTCGCCAAAGGTAGTATTTTTTAAAATAAATATTTTAAATATCAAAATAAGTATTAATACACTAGTTCAGAAAAGCTAAATGAATCAAATAGTTCAAGAATCGGCAAGGTTCTTTTTTTTAGCTAAGCTAAGCTCAGTGTTGTTTTTTTTGTGTTTTAGCTGTTTTTGCATTTCTAAAATCACCAAAACAACTTTAATTCAATAATAAATTTAACCCTTTATTTGTTACCTACATCAAAAACATAAAAACTTATTTAAACATTTAGAAAAATCCTCATATTAGATTTTGCGATTTTTTATTCGTACAAAAAATCACAAAATCTAAATAAATATCTAATTTACATATATTTACATTTTTTATAATTTTTATAATTATCTTTTACTCACTATTCCTTGAGATATCGCTAATAAGTACTGTTACTTTTAAAAGAAGATAATCAAAAAGTATCTAATGCTTGAGCTACATTTAATAATGGTTTAACTTTCATTGAATTTGTAGTCTGACGTTTTATACTAAAAAACAAATGTTTAGAGTGACGTCTGATTTTTCTTACAAGTCATTCACCACAGAAGCAATACCAACCGACTTTTAACTTCAATAACTTATTTCACCATCCCTTTTCAACAATATCATATCTTCTCCGCTGTCCTACTTTCTCTTGTAAATCTCATCAACTAACAGCACACTCAAATACATCCCGCCAACAGAGACGATCCTCAGTACACCGTGGCACCCTAGTGATGCTATTCTGAGGGGTGGGGTGCCGTACTGTACCTCTGAAGGGGGGTGGGACGGACGGACGCAGAAATGGGTGAGAGATTTATGATCCTCGCGGGAGATTTATGATCCGAATGACAGAAGGAACGAAACCCGGCGGAGTGGTCAACATGCGTTCCTTTTCCTGGCGTCGGCCACTGGATTCCTGTGGAACCCTTTTACACGTGGGATTGAAGAATGTGCCTGGAAGATTGTCATTGAGAAGAAATTGTAGATTGTGGACATTCTTGTTTGTTTTACTCAGATGGTGGGGCGTTAAGTTTCATTTTTCTGTAATAAAAAATTAAAAAATGACACACTCTAAAAAATTTCTGTAAAATTACAGCACATTATAAGCCGTCATTTTTTTACATCACAGTGCTGTGTTGTTTGATTTGCAGATAATTGATGCTTTCTATGCGCTACATGGGCACATGACTAATTTACTATAATAACGTTTAAATAAAGAAAATGCGTGCATCAAATCACTGCCTGTGAAGCAAACATTTTCGCCGATACCATTTATAATTTTTTAATTTCGCAGAGCATAAAAAATGAGTTTTGTCTGTACGAGGAATTTTTTTTTATAGAAGTCAAAGAAACTGCTGTAATGCATGGATAATGAATTAACTTTGAAATTTTGAACAAAGTAAAGTAAAGAACATTTTTAATAACTTAAAATTGCGTTTTTTTTTTTTTTTAAATTTACGGCTTTTGAATGTACTCCACTACTATAAAAAATATTACGAAGGGATGCATGTATATATCCCCAATTTGCCCATCTATTTGCGTCTTTCTTTAGAGGGAACCAAAATACCCAAATTTATTGACTTATTTTAAGGAAGTCAAAGAATTAAAAAAAATATTTAAAGGAAGTAAAAAAGAAACAACAGAAAAGCAAAAACGATGAAGCAAGTCAACGCTTCAATTTTATTTAATAATTTAGAAAATCTAGTCTAAAGATATTCAATGCAAATTAGAAATAGGAACTTCCTAAATGATTTTAGATAACGATATTTTCTTTTTCAAAATTCTTACGCCCATGGTGATCGTTCTTTTCACGATAACCAAATACTACGAGGGGAGGGCATATATATCCCCAATTTAGCCCATCCATTTCAATGTGTCTTCCTTTACGGGGAACCTAAATTTGGAGCACGTGTATAACGTGAATAGAATGGGGCGCCAATTTGGCAACGAGACGAAGAAGAACGTTGATGGAGCGAGGAAATGACGAATCTCCGTCCACTAATTCTGCAGCTCATTGATGGAAAACTGGCCCATGTCCGATCCTAAAGCACACCACATGGGCCCTATTTCTACTAACAATCACATAATCCAGGGATGCACGCTGACTTTTCGACTGTTGACAAATTCAGGATGACCGTGAAGAATTAGTGAGACCCCCTGGTACAGAGGAGATTATTGTCGTGGTTGAGTCCAATTATCGTTGCACGGTGAATTTGGAAGTGTCGAGTTTAGAAATGGATTGAGATCTATTAGCTGATTGGGGTCATAAGTCAGATCGATACATCGTTCTCGTGAGGGGTTATAAGCTGTTTTATCTGTAATCAATGAATTATCTGATGGTGAAGAATTACTTTATTCTTCTAGCTACAAGAATTTTCAGAGTGTATCTTCAAGATTTTTCCAATTTTGATGGAAAAGTCAATCTGGTTTGTTGAATTTAAATAAAATTATTGGAGACCAAGAAAACCCAACAAGGTTGATCTGTTTCACTGTCACTTATAAGTTTCAAAACGTATCTAAATTCTCTTTGAAATAATAATATCCTTTCCTATGAACTCCTTTTTCTATCAATTAAAATAAAATCTAATAATTATTGAATTTTTTCTAGTTTTCATTGTTTGGAGTAAATTAAATCCCTCAATGATTCTTAACCGCTTCCCCTTACATATATTTGCTTTTCCCATGTTTGATTTTGTATTCATTTACATAGAAGTTAATATTCAGGAAAATTGTAAAATTAAGTTGTGAAGAAAATTCTACAAGGGTCCAAGTTGCATGCTTTCGGAGCGAAGATTACAGGAAGCAAAAGTTGAAGCCTAAGACCTAAAATTTAAACAGTGAGTCAGTTAACAGCTTTCTCATCGATGTCGTCATTGAGGAATAAGGAAATACGGCTGCCCATTCAAAGCTCTCTCGCAAGAACCTATCTGGTCCGACCGATCAAGGTTAAGCCCTTTTTATGCAGTCTAATTTATGACGGGCAATGGGTGGCTGCGAACAATCTTCCGACTCGTAATTACACCTTCCCGAGGCACAAGTGAATAATGAGCTGACCCTTTGCCGAAGCGTCACAACAAAAACAGTGTCGTAAATTACGCTACTTGTGCTGGGAAATGCGGGTAATTTTGCAGCGGCGTTATAAGAAGGGTTCAGCATATATAGAAGAAGTGTCTGAGTTTCGGTAGACCCTTCCAGCGGTTCTTTGACCTCTTTTGCGGCTTGGTGGCTCAAGGGTAAAGCGGACCAAGTGTGATTGGTATGACATAATACCATGATAAAGTATTAATTGTAGAAGAACTTCAATCATTCCTAGTTTTGCTGAATATCCGAATATCAGAAGGGAAAACAATCCCTGCTTATGTCTTACTTTTTGTTCTTGACAATTCGTCCAGGCAGTTCCCAGGCCCGAACATTACACCTTCCTCAGGCTAAGCAAGCGTCCTACAGACTGAAGATAGTTCTGGAGAATCTTATCTTTTATTTGGCAGAAAAATTCGGAGTTGAAACCGTGCGCAAGCGATACGGATGACACGATAAAATCTGACTTTCTTAAAGCATTTTTAAGAATTCACGTAAGGTACATTTTAATATTTGCGTAAATTAGTTGCACTAGCTTAGAAAATTGAAGGGGTCTCGAATCAAAGGCAGTATGGAGCAGCTCCTGATTGTATGTTCAATCAAGACTCATGTTAAAATAAAAAGGTATATAAACTTATGATATCTAAGAGTTGTATGCAGAAGTATCTCCTTGTAAAATCTTTGTATACATACTTTTTCTTTAATAATGCAATATTTCGGACTTTGACGCATGGAATACTTAACTATTTATAGCCTTGGTTATAATATGGCATAATATTTTTGCTGGAAATCTAAAAAAAAAGATATATTTCTGAGTTAGAATCCATCAGCCAAGTGAGTATTCATTGACAGTTGTCTTGCTTCTCTGTGCTAGCTTCTATATCATTTCTGCGCTTATCTCTAAAAAAACCCTCAAATATTCCAAGTTATTATTCCTTTTCAACCTCCAGCAATACAAAAAAAAAAACGTTTTTAAGCGCAATCGACTTAGTTCAGTTTATATTTGAACCCGACACTCAGAAACTGGTTTCTTTGGCACAATACTGAGAGCCCCTGGGCCTTTTTGTTACTGGTGTAGCTGTTATTATTATGATTATTGTTATTTTTTAGGGGTTTTGTAAACTGAGAAGTTTTATCCCATGCCATCTCCATAGAAAAAAAATGAGGAGCTATGGGAGGTTCTGAGTTTTTTTTTTCTCTTCCTCATTTTGAAGGTATGAATGGAACAATGCTGTTGGTGAGATGAAGGCAAGTGATACGAAATTGCACAAGTTGCTGGCAGAGATGTGTATCGAACTTTGTGTTTTCTGGATATCCTTGAGAAAGAATTAGTAGAATATTTGGGCATAAAGAAAAAGTCTTAGGTCAAAATCGAAAGATTACCCGAACATACAGAAAGAAATAATCACCAAAAAGATTTTTTAAAAAAATCGTTAAAGTGATGGATTTTAAAAAAAGTAGAACAGACTTGCCATTGAAAAAGGGTATTTGTGTTTACATACATAATCAAATGAAATATGTTCATTTTAATATAAAAACATTTTTCGCCGTAATGGAAAAACATTTTTGATTTTTAACTTTAATCGAAAAACAGTATTAGCTTTGTAAATCTTATACATTTCGTATCTTTTATTTAAGTACATTTTCATATTATATTTAAATTTCGAATAAATAAACATTTGCAAATGTGTAGTGCAAAGAAAGCTATAATCATCAACTTAACAAATAAAAAAGCTTTTGGTGGCAATGTGAAGAGCACCGTAAACCTCAAACATTTAAATTTGAATCGTTTGAAAACTTACGCTAACGAAATGCTCGTTCAGAGTAATCGAACATTAATTACTTGGTCACGTACTCAGTTTCCACTAGGATAAATTGGATATAAGATTTTAGGGATAAATATTAATATACACTTTATTCATTTATAATAATAGTAATTGTTAAAAACTTGCATATTTGCAAATAATTTCCCAAGTTACTACAATGGTGTTTCGCTGTTATGTTGAGGATAAAGGATGTATGGTAATCTGAGTATGGGTGAATGACGTCTAATTAGGTTTTTTTTAATATATCGCATAGCAAACTTGGCGTATGGGTAGAAAAATACGATTTCGAAACGTATTCAAAACAATCGAATTTTACATTTCCTCAAGACGAATGTATTTCAAATTCATAATCCAGTATTCAAAAAACGATATTCAACTATATTTTTACCAGTTTACTTATGTAAGTATGGAAACAAATAAAGCAATAACCTTTTCCTAACAACTGACATGACAGGCCTTTGTAGAAGCCAGT
This sequence comes from Hylyphantes graminicola, assembly GCA_023701765.1. Lineage (NCBI taxonomy): Eukaryota > Metazoa > Arthropoda > Arachnida > Araneae > Linyphiidae > Hylyphantes > Hylyphantes graminicola. The sequence goes on along the minus strand of CM043116.1, from coordinate 65,188,393 downwards.
ATACCAAGCCATTAATGTCCGCGGTGCATTATAGATGGAGATTCATTAGTACAGCTGTTCTCAGAAGGGGGTGGTCCAGGTACTGTTCAGGTGTCCCTTAGGAGTGGGTGTGGAAGCTATATGGAACGTTTCTGAAGGGTGTTCTATTTTCCCCCCTTCGCATGATCGTTTTTTTTTAATCTTTTGTGAAGGATGCTTTTTTTTCTTTTGTGAACGAGGAATAGTATTATTTTATTTTTTCATAGGTGAAGAGGCCCAGTGGTTTAGTGGTAGTGCTTCGCATTGCCACGTCGCTGGTCTGGAGATCGAATCCCGGATTGGTGCGAGGTTGACCCATCCCTTCATCCCTTGAATGGGACGATAAAATGGGTACCAAGTATACTTGGGTACTAAACACTGGGGGTTACGAGTGGGTTTGGCCTCCTTACCGGGACATATGCCTAGCTCCCCAGAGCCCTAGGTCACGAAGGCTGATATGGTCGCGGCAGGCCTTGGCCTAGTAACGGGCTGTTGCGCCAAAGAGTTTTAGTTTAGGGTGGATATGTTGGTAGAAAATATATTACATGTATTTAGTCTAGTGTAATCCATTTTTTTAAGTGTTGCAATATTCATACCTTTAGTTATTGTCACTTGTGATTACACATATGACAATATCACAGTGTGATGATAAAAGAGTAGCCATCACCCTGAGCTGTGAATTTGCATACGATGTAAAAAAAAAATTGTGTTGGCATCGCCGAAAAAGTTTGCTTCACTGACAGTGTTTGGATGTAACCACCTTCTATGTTTAAAAGCTATTAAGTTGTTTCAAGTATGGATCAAGAAAACATCAATTTGCTGTAAAACAAATATTACGCAATACTGTGATGCAAAAAATAACTAGAATATCTGCTGTTATTTTACAGAAATTTCAATAGTGTAGTTTGCATTTTAAAGCATTTTTAAATCGGAATTTTATATGCCTATTATTATGACTATTATTATTCGGATATTTCTGTATTTCATTAAAAAACTAACGGTAGACAGAAACCTCTGGCTATATTTCGAGTAGTCATTTATTTACCCCGAGGTTCCCGTCTGGCTGTTCAACCCCCTCAAGGATTTCACGAAAAGATACAAAATAACCACTTTTGGGAATTCCCTTCACGCTGCGGGAATCCCTCTAAAACCCATTGTTTGAGAATTCCGTGAAAGAGAAAGGGGAGAGCAATGAAAAATCGTCTGTTTTTTTTTTCATGTTTTCATTTATATTCTTCTTCTGTCTGTACCGTAATAGCCCTCGTGTAGTTCTAGTGCGACGATAATTCAAACCTACTTACCTATCTCTGTTTCGTTCAGGAGGGTTAATTTTACCAATTTCGGTGGGCTGTTTGGATTTATGAGGTTCATTAATAAATGTTATTTTGGGATTAACGTTCGAATTATCAAGTTATTAGGACAATTTTTTAAATGTGTTTATTGGTAGAAAATAACGAAAGACACATTTTTATAATACATTTTCATTACTTTGTGCCTCGTGATATTGTTTTTCGGATAATGTACATTTGTAAAGATCTTTTATTGCACAACATCAGTTTGTAGGTCTACAATATTTGTTATTTAAAAATACTCACAAATCTGAAGTTTGACACACAAAAAAAAAAACTTCATTGCAGGAAGTACTTAAAAACACACAAAAAATGATTATTTCATGAAAAAAAAATTCAGTTCATTTTGGTAAAGTGTGTTTCACTAGAGCTTAAAAAATATAAAGAAATATTTGGTAAACTATTGTAGAGAAATTAAAAAATGCATATCAATCCTATTTTATTAACTTTTTTTCCTAGCAACGTCAAAACATCCATCACAAAAATCTACATCGCATGCGTGAATCTTTACTACCTTAAAATGAAGATAATGACAGTGATGATGAAAGTCATGTCACCTTTTCTTCCGTGAGATAAGAGGATAGGAACAATTAAATAACACAGACTAAAACAATTGTTTTAACAACTAGAATTATTATATGCTCCTAACACTGAGATAACTAATCAATTGAGGGATCAACATTAGAGGTGGATGTTTTTTTCTTGCGCAAGTGTGCAGGACGTTGAGCTCTGGTACTGGTGTTACAGGCAAATGATCGAAAATTTGTTTATTCAATAATTTAAATTAAAGACACTCCGGGCGGAGTGTTTTTAATGGATTTTAGTGGATTCGTGTTCCTCATTTAGACCCAGTGTGCAGGACATTGAGCATATTGGTGTTATCGGCAATTGATTGTCAATTTGTCATTCAATAATTTAAATTAAAAACACTCCGGGTGGAGTGTTTCTAATGGATTTTAGTGGATGAGTGTTCCTCGTTTCTAGCAAATGTTTAGGACGTTGAGCTAGTAGTTGAGTGCTAGTAGTTATAAATAAACTAACCACTAAAAACACTTCCGGTGGAGTGTTATACTTATTAAGGGGACGCATTACCTAAAAATTGGTCAAAATGTCGATTTTTCACTCTTTACTTTTTATTATTTACAATATCTCTCTGAACATTTACTGAAAGTTTCATAATGATATCTTTTGTAGAAAAAGTTTTTAAATATTTTCTGAAGTCATTCCTATAAGTTTGAATACTTATTTCGTCTGCTTTCAACCTTTTTTTCTCTGTTTCACGTTTTTCAATTCTTGTGTTTAATAAATCCCTAAGGCTTTTTTGCTAATTAAGTTAGAATTTTGAAATTTTTTACCTGTGTTCTTACATATATTATGCACAAAATTGTGCATGGAATAAGGACTTCTATGTATAGTTTTTTTTTTAAATTTGAATTCAATAATTTGTACTTTTTGTGTATTTTTTTGTGATTTTCACTGTAAATGCATATTACTTTTTAACAGTCGCTCACATTTTAAAATCCATGCGCAGTTCTTGAAAAAATAGTACTAAAAAGAAACCATAAAAGTTTGGTGAAGTTATTCTTAAAATTGAAGGAGGAGTAGGGTTCAAAAAAAGTTAAAAATTTTGACCTTTTTTTTTGAATAAATGAAAAACTACTTGTAAATATTCATTTTTATTGCTAGAATTTTTTTTATTTAGAGTGAACATTATACAAAACCAATATAATTTACAAGTTTATGTTTCTATTTCTAGAAATAATATTTTGGGTAATGCTTCCCCTTAAATTAACTGGTTTTTAATGCCTTAAATCAGGGTTTAGGGTTTTGGTATATAATCAAAATTATGATAAACATTTTAAAATTATTATTTTATGTGATCATATACTAGGAATTTGTATTATGTTCTTTAGAATTACTGTTTGTGTTTCTCTTATAAATTTATGCACTCTCAAATGTTACCAAATTTTCTTTATTATTGACAAATACGCATTTTGTAATTGCTTCAAGTGAATATAGGTTGAAGAAAAATATATGTGTGATTTTTAGGAAATTTATAACACATTTTGGTGTCACAAAGTTTCATAAATCGTGATAACAAATAAGTCAAACAAAAGCATTCCTTTCTAATTATATTATAAATATTTATAAATATTTTCATTACATTTAGAATATGAATTTCATCAATGTTAATGTTTAACTTAAAATATACTCTTTTGACGTAGAAACATGTTTCTACTATTTCCAGATATCGTGCAAAAGAGAGGCCATAACAGCGGTCAACACCCGTATAACCGCATCGTAAACATCAAATTTCTCCTTCTCAATTTGAATGAAGATAATGATGAATCCATAATCACCTTGGCCTGCCATGGGACCGATCAAAAACAGAATTGAATAACAAAAGCGAAACAATTGTCGCAGGTAATCTGATCTGTTGTGAGCGACCACATCATTACGTAGATGTCCGTCTTCACTTTCGTTATTGTCGTGGAGGTCAGAGCAAGATATAGATGCTGTTAGATTAAAAGCAGTGCAAACAGCGGTTTGCTAAAGGAAGCCTTGATCGCTTTCGTGTCATGCCCAACCAATCACATGGCTAATTATTTGACTCGAAGTTGCAATATAATAAAAATACCAAAACAATAAACAATTTATAGCATTCGTGTATTAGTGACTTATTGAGATCTTTTACTTCAGTCGATACAACAGAGCAAATGGCCATTATTGAAGTTTTAATATTTATTTATCTAAGAGTGGTTTGTTTATGAGTATGGTACTTACATGGTGACTTTTAGACATGGTGACTTTTTAAATTTTTCTCGACATTCATTTCCGCCTACAGCCAACAATTGCATAAAATAATATTTTTATGTATCTTCAAATAGTGTAACGTTAGTCTGGAGGGTAACTTTGCCCCAAACTTTTCAAGCTAACAATTTCTCATTAAGGAAAATGTTTGAAAATTTGCTTGCGTTTTTAAATTGGTGGTATCTATGTCTTGACCTATGAGTAAAAAAAAATTCAAAAATAGTGTCAGAACCTAAAATTTTATGCTTGAACAAAAGTTACTCTCCGGAGAAGTTAAAAGTTACTACTCCGGAGCCGGCGCAAACGTTAGGACGTTAGCCTTTGGAGCCGTTGGGTTTGGGTTCAAATCCTGGTCAGGCATGGATGTTTGTGACCCTCAATAAATGTTGTTATTTGTCTATGTGTTATTCCGTTCTTTGTGATTGTTAATATTCTTTCTGTGTCTGCCCCACTTGACGAAAGCTTATAAGCTGTTCTCTGAACAAGCACACAAGCTGGAATATATATGTACCATACCATGCTACTCCGGAGAAATTACACCATTCGAATTTTTAACGATTACTACTAGAAGTTTCGTTTGAAATAACATAGTGAGTGTTATTTGTTCAATTTCACGTGTGGCATCTACTTTCCACTAAGCTATATTAACAGACTTCTGCACTTTTTTCTCGCCATGCACAACCAACATTCAACGATTACAACTAGAAGGTTCTTTTATTGAAATTTGGACTAGAAAGTGCTGTTCGTTTCAATTCAAGTTTAGCATATGTCTTTCACTGCATTCTCAAAAATGAATGCTCAAAAACGACGAAATTTTCCTTAATTTTGACTACTCCGTTACTGGCAAATGCTCCGAGTTTTCGTTTCCTCAAAGGGAGGAAATTTGAATAGTCTTTTTTACGAGGATTGGAATGCCGTCTAATCTAAAGAAATATTTCGGCATTTTTGAGCATATGAGTACAACAATGAGATTCAGTTTCCTCAAAATCAAGATACAGAATCTTCAAATCACGATCGTAAAAGTGAGGATTCGCGTTTACTCGAAAGTCACGTGATAGTTTGACGAATCAATCCTCAAAATTAACGAAATGAGGCTTGAGGATTCATGAATCGTCAAAAATGAAAGTGTTACGAGTGAGAGTGTGGTAAATTTCAAACAGCTTCACTTTCTCTCGCCAAGCGCTTTCATCTTTTACCTACCTCCATAGTGATTGCATTACAGACGGCGGCTTTTGGTGAGATTGGACATCGTGTTATTTCACTTTGTACTCATGGGCTGAGCCGTCAACGATGGGCAGATAGCATTGTGTGAATCGTTTGCTACGTGCGAAGGGACCAATGTCGCGCCTGTTTGGAAGGGCTTTTCTACAGACCTAATGGTCTTTGGCACGACATACAAGAGGCGGTTAAAATGTGGACCTTTTTTATTTCGCGTTACTCTGGGTCTGTTATTATATTTGTAGCCTTAGCACGCATAGAGATGGAGGTTTCTTGTTGAGTTCAATGCATGGAACTGACATTGGTGAGGTTTTAGTTAAAATTTACATTGCTGGGGACATTGATCGACTTGTACATAAGAGTAATCGGCAGTTGAGTTGAATTCATGGAATCGATGTTAATTTACATTGTTGTAAACATTGATCACGTTTTACATTACAGTAACCAGCAGTTTAGTTGAATGCATTGAATTGATGTTGATTAGATTTATTTAAAATTTACATTGTTATGAATAGTGATCGACTTGTATAAGAGTAATCGACAGCTCAGTTGAATACAGGGAATTCATGTTGATTAGGTTTATTTAAAATTTACATTGTTATGAATATTGATAGACTTGTGCGTTTGAGTAATCGACAGTTGGGTTGAATTGATGGAATTGATGTTGGTCATTTTTAGTTAAAATTTACATTAGCGAAAACATTGATCGAGTTATACATAAGAATAATCAACAATTAGGTTCAATGCATTGAATTGGTGTTAGTTAGGTTTAGTTTGGTTGTTAACATTAATCGTCGCGTTGTACATAAGAGTAATCGACATTTATAGTTTAATGAATTTAGAAAAAAATCGCTGAATAAGAGGAATGTTATGCAGTCTATTCCATGCTTAAAAATAAAGGTATTTAAAAAAAATGAAAAAAATATTAGGTAGTCCTGCAGAAATTTGAGGTTTATGTTTTTTTTTTAATTTGTATGAATTTTTTTGTTAATTATTTGGTTACCGAGCTTTAGTCTACTGCGTCAGTAACCATATTTTGACTCGATGCTGTCAATGTTTACAGAAGACACAACACAAGTGTAGATATTAAAACGGAGATTTTTATTTACAGTTTACTACGTTAATATTCAAATTTAAATTCTCAAAGAATAACTAAAACAATCAGGAAGATTAAAATAAAATCCCGGCCAGCGGGGGGAGTGCCCTAGACGGAAAAAGAGAGAGAAATGCATCAGCTTCGGCCGCTTTTACTATGCGTGGCCGGAAGCTCAAGAATGATGCCAATAGTAACAAAATTAGTCAGTTTCCTTGGGACCGCTCCAGAGCACCACGCAGCTCTAGCGCAAAGCAATGATCGCCACCAAAGCCACGGGATGCAACCTGAAGCAGCCCCGGTACGAAACAAGCAAAGCACGGCGCCACACACTCCCCCTCCAGTCGGGTTACAGACGAATGCAAAAGAAATTAACTCCCTATCCGGAACCTGACCTTTCGGCCGGACCGAGTGGTATAAACTTTAGAGTCACTAGAACAGTTAGCGTTTGAAATAGGTTTAGTGTTCAAAATTGGTTCCGGAACACTGGAACTCTTCACTGGCACAGTCTTCGAAAATGTTCCTGTACTGTCCAACAGAAAAGCGGGTTTAAGCCGGTCAATAGAAATGCACTTGACTTTGTCAGAAAGTTTGACTTTGAAAAACTTTTCTTTCTTCTCCGCAACCTCGTACGGCCCCACGTAGGGTTGCTGAAGTGGTCTTCTCACACTGTCCACCCTAACGAAAACGTGGGTGCATGTTGACAGCTCAGAGTGCACAAAAACTTTCTCGGGAGCGTGGCGGGAGGCCGGTGTCGGGCGTAGAGAGTCCATCCGCTCCCTCAACAGCTGCAAGAACTGTGAATGCTGGAGTTTAGTCTTCTCTGGCCTTAGAAATTCTCCAGGTAGACGAATTGGAGCACCGAAGACCAACTCGGCTGAAGAAGTCTTGATGTCTTCCTTCAGTGCGGCGCGAATTCCCAGCAGGACCGTGGGTAGCACCTCCGACCAACGTGTAGTGCCGTGACTCATCACTGCGGCCTTCAGCTGCCGGTGGAACCGCTCCACCATTCCATTCGACTGAGGGTGATAGGCTGTGGTGCGGGTCTTTTGCGCTCCGAGAAACCGGGACAAGCTGCTAAACAGGTCGCTCTCAAACTGGTGGCCTTGGTCCGTTGTAATCTTCTCTGGAACTCCGTAGCGGGTTACCCATTCGTTGAAGAACGTTTCAGCGACCGTGTCTGCTGTCTGGTCACACATGGGTAAAGCTTCGCACCAGCGCGTATAGCGATCGACGATTGTCAGACAGTACCTAAATCCCTTTGAAGGTGGCAGTGGTCCTACTATGTCAAGATTGACATGGGCGAATCTCGTCGTTGGTAGCGGGTAGGTACTTAATGGAGACTTCACGTGCCTGTGCACTTTCGACCGTTGACACTCCACACACGCTTTCGTCCACAGGGAAATGTCTTTCTTCATCGATGGCCAGACGAAACGGCTTCGAACCAGGTCAACTGTAGCTTTGATGCCCGGATGAGCGAGGTTGTGAAGGGTGTTGAAAACGTCCTTCCGAAATTCTTGAGGGACATAGGGCCGCACAACGTCGGTGGACGTGTCGCAGTAAAGTTCCACGTCAGCTGGAGGCACACTGAACCTCTTCATCTTGAGCACACTATCACTCTGCAAATGCACCCCCAATTCCCCATCAGACGCCTGCGCCCGAGCCATGGCCTCGTAATCGATACCGCCTAAAACTTGGATTTCAGAAATTCTGGATAACGCATCCGCGACTGAATTGTCCGATCCAGGAATATGTTTAACTCTGGTAGTAAATTGTGAAATGAATTCGAGGTGGCGTTGTTGTCGCGGTGATAACTTATCAGAATGCTTAGTGAACGCAAAAGTTAAAGGTTTATGGTCTGTATAAATAATGAAATCAGAGCCCTCTAACATGTGACGAAAATGTTTTACGGCGGAATACATGGCAACCAATTCGCGATCGTACGTGCTGTAATTTTGTTCAGCAGGCGTAAGTTTGCGTGAAAAAAACGAAAGTGGCTGGATAACGCCATTGCAGTTTTGCTGCAACACTGCACCAACCGCGACGTTAGAAGCATCGACGAAAAGAGAAAGCTCTGCCTGATCATCTGGGTAAGCTAATTCGGCAGCGTTGACAATTGATTCTTTGCATGCCTGAAAGGCGGCTTTTGTTTCAGCCGTCCAGAACACAGCAGAGCGATCTTTCTTCGTCTTTCCTTTGCATAAGTCATAGAGAGGAGCCTGTACGTGAGCTGCGTTTTTAATAAATCGATGATAAAAGTTAACCATTGCCAGAAACCTACGCAACTCGTCTACTTTCTCTGGTAAAGGATAGTCGCGAAGAACTTCAACTTTACTAGGCAACGGCGAAATACCAGAGTTAGAAACGTGATGCCCCAGGAATTCGAGCTCAGGGACACCAAAAATGCACTTATTTAAATTAATGACCACGCCATACTCATTTAAGCGCCTAAACAACTCTGATAAATGTTTTTTATGATCCTCTTCGTTTTCCGAAGCGATCAAAAGATCATCTAAGTATGCATAACAAAAGTCCAAACCTTGAATGACCCCGTCAATATGTCTTTGGAAAGTCTGAGCGGCGTTGGACAAACCAAAACACATGTACCGATATTCGAATAAGCCAAAAGGCGTAATCATTGCAGTTTTTGGAATAGAGTCTTCGTCTAATGGGATCTGGTAGTAGGCTTTAACCAAGTCAATTTTCGAGAAAACTCTTTTACCTTTTAGACCAAATGCAAAATCTTGAATATGCGGAATGGGGTACCGATCGGCAACCGTAACTGAATTTAAACGACGAAAATCGCCACAAATTCGCCACTCCCCATTTTTCTTTTTTACCATGTGTATTGGAGTTGCCCACGCACTTTTTGAAGACTGGATTATGCCTTGCTCTAAAAGGGACTGAAATTCTTTTTTTGCTATTTTTAATTTTTCGGGGTTCAAACGTCTCGCTTTAGCGTGAACGGGGGGACCTTTGGTTATAATAGAATGAACTGTGCTATGTTTCTTTGGAGCAGTCATTGTTGCCGGATTGGTAAGATCAGGAAAATCGCGCAGAAGAAGGTGGTAAGGATTGTTTCCCGCCAAAGTTGTCAAACCCAACGTTTGACCAGGAGCGTTTGTACCATTAACCTTAAGGTTTGTCACAGAATCTATTAAGCGACGATTTTTTACATCTACCAATAAACTGAATCGTTCCAAAAAATCTGCGCCCAGAATAGGACGAGAGACATCGGCAACAACAAATGTCCAAACAAATGCACGTCTTAAACCAAAGTCCACTGAAATCCGCTTTGAGCCATATGTACAGATTTTAGTTCCGTTAGCCGCATAAAGAAACATATCTTCAGGTGCCCTGTAGGTAGTCGACGTTTTTGGAATTACGCTGATCGAGGCCCCTGTATCGATAAGATACTTAATGCCAGTTTTCCTATCAGAGACAAACAGGCGACCTAATCCAAAACTAGCATCAGCCGTCGCCATAGCCGATGCGGGCGTTAGTTTTCCGAATTATACCTACAAGGCTGAACGCAGGTTCTCGCTTGATCTTTAAACTTGTAATGATACCAACAGTAAGGCTTTTCACGTGAAGGACTCTTAACTGCAGAACGAGACCTGCGTCGAATTTGATTACGAGAATCCCGATTTTGACTATGAGATAGCCTTTCGACAATAGCTTGTAAAGTTTCAATTTGGGCTTTCAATTTTTCAAACTCCGTCAAGTCAAGGGCTTTAGGAACCGTATTATTTACACTTAAATCGTTTTTAAAAACATTGATAGCAGTTTCAGAAGGTTTTAAATCGCCGTCTGCGTTATTCATCGTTACTGAGGCCAGGCACAACACACACGTCGACAAAAGAATTGCGGGCACAAAAACAGAATGAAACGAACTCACCGGGCTGGAATAGGCGAAGTCTTTCACTCGCAGAAAGGTTTGGTCATGAACAGGTCCGTAGACGACCGATGCCAGCAGGTGACCAACCAGAGCCAGGCGGGGTGTACCAGCGCACTTCAGAAATGTACCCGAACGAGCCAGCGATGTACCAGGGCCGGTCGGTGAAGATCCAGTGCCGGTCGGTGAAGAACCAGGGCCAGTCGATGAGGAACCACGGCCAGTCGATGAGGAACCACGGCCAGTCGATGAGGAACCACGGCCAGTCGATGAGGAACCACGGCCAGTCGGTGATTTGTAGTTGCAAGTCCGAAGGTCACCAGCTTTGGTTACCGAGCTTTAGTCTACTGCGTCAGTAACCATATTTTGACTCGATGCTGTCAATGCTTACAGAAGACACAACACAAGTGTAGATATTAAAACGGAGATTTTTATTTACAGTTTACTACGTTAATATTCAAATTTAAATTCTCAAAGAATAACTAAAACAATCAGGAAGATTAAAATAAAATCCCGGCCAGCGGGGGGAGTGCCCTAGACGGAAAAAGAGAGAGAAATGCATCAGCTTCGGCCGCTTTTACTATGCGTGGCCGGAAGCTCAAGAATGATGCCAATAGTAACAAAATTAGTCAGTTTCCTTGGGACCGCTCCAGAGCACCACGCAGCTCTAGCGCAAAGCAATGATCGCCACCAAAGCCACGGGATGCAACCTGAAGCAGCCCCGGTACGAAACAAGCAAAGCACGGCGCCACAATTATAAACCACTTTTACATGATAAAACTAAAATCAAAGACTATACCTAAGTGACATGAAATGCAGTGTGTTAATGTTATTAGATAATTTACAACTGTATATATTCAAGTTAGATGGGTTTTAGCAAAGATTCTTCAGAGAAAAGGTTAGATAAATGTTTTCAATAGCATTTAATACTTCTAATGTTTTAAATACTTAATAAGAATGCATCAACTAAACATTTACCTATCTAAACATCCTGTGAACTCATCAAAAAGAAAAACCCACAAAATTAATCTCATGAGACGACCTTACACCCATTGCAAATTAACAATGCACATTACAAAACCCTATTTGCTGAACACACAGCACACGCGACCTTTTTTTTCACGCTTTTCAACACACAATACACCGAATCCATATCCATAAAAAACAGTTATTAATATAATAAAAAAAATTGTCGTCCCTATCTTCAGTGCTGTTTTATGTCATCCTTTTTTATGTAAAAGAAAATAACTATCTGCTATTTTCATGTGTTCTTTGAGAGACAGTCAGACAGTCTGTTCTTGAATTCCCAAGCGATAAAAAGGTTTCAATTTTTATTTATTTCTTAAATATTAACTGAATATATTTGAATGCTAATTTTTTTTTAGTCATTTGTTTCAATGATTCGTAATTCTGGAAAATCGTTTAATCTCTTCCTTCTACGAAAACACTGGGAAAGCTTTGACACTGGGAATGCTTTGTCTAAAACGACACGGACTCACAGTATAGAAGTTTTTATTTGAAGAAATTATCCACTCTATTTTATTTCAATGTCTAAAAGAAGAGCTACGTTTGAGGTGAAACGTTCGGCGTCTATTGTAAATCATTAGTCTGCATATTTATCCTTGTGAAATTTTCACCAACAATGAGGGTATGGCTCCTGAGTAAATATCAAGATAATGAATATTAGCAGATTTATCCTTCACAAATCTTAAATTTTGCTTTTATGAATACTATCGTTGGAGGAACGTCACCAAAACAATTACAAACGAAAAAAAAGTTCTAAAAAAACGAGGCTCGATCTGACATTCGTAAAGGGACTTGAGTGGTAATAGAAATGTTAATGAAAACTAACTTTGTCGAGTTTCGATTGGTGAATCACTGTCGCGTGGGCACAGAGGACCAATCGGAGCACCGATCGCAAGGAGAAATCTGATAGAATTTCCGTCACCTGAAACATCCCAATTATGTTCTAATGTTGCTAAATTTTCTTCCTGTACAATGAAAACTCAACTACCGATGGGTCACTTACCTACCTTCGTTCTGCAGTGGGTAGGCCAACTGCAGTAACAAGTCTAATGACTTGGACCATTGTTGCAATAACTCAATTACTCTAACCAATAAGAAAACATACAGAAAAAGACTGTTTATTACAGAGCAAAGATGGTCGAATCCATTTTTATTTAGAAAATAGCTAACAAGCGTTTCACCTGATTTTTGAAAAGTTCACTTCAGTTCCACATATTTAAAACACAATTTAAACTATTTCGGTTAAAATAATTACTAATTTTTTTAATAATATGGTCAGGTACCTTAAAATATATAACTCGAAGTGTTTTTTAGGTAATATATATATATATTTATTTTGTTGTTTTCCACAGTTAAAAAATGTTGGCATTTTTTCAAAAACCATATTAAAATGATAATTTTTTTCTTATGGAACTCTTTTTTTTTTACCTAAAATAAACTTAATTTGTGAATATCAGATGTTTCTGTAGTGTAGTAAATTTTTGGGACTGAAAGGATTAACTAAAGTAATATCAACTGGGAACAACTGCTCTTTACAAGAAGTCGTGTTTCGTTTGTAATCGGGAAAGGGAAGCGCCGGATCCCATGTTGCCATGACGAATTACTCCGGCCCGTATCTCCAAGGCCCGGCCTCATTGTGCGGCCCGGAGTATCTTTTTTTTTTTATAATGTATATTCCCCTGGAGCCCGTAACACGCCAATTCGCCTCGGTCTCTTCTTCAGGAAGGGTTGCCTGAAGTTTTTTAGAGCAGAATGGACGCCAAGATAACTTAAATAAGGATGATCTCTACTTATGATTTCTATAGTGTCACTATATATCAGTTCGACTAAAGCAGACACAGAAGACATGCTGGTATGATGTAATCAAAGCACACTGCATTTAGAAAGATCATTGACTTGATTTACCAATGTCACATGAGAGCAGCGCAAAGGGGACGCGTAGTTCCTTTGAGCTTTCATTCCTGACATTTCTTCTATCAGTGCTCCAATTGTTCTTCTGTTTTCATGTGACACTGGTTAATGAATTGATGATCAAAAAACAATTTATTTTCTTCAACATTTAAGTTGCCATAAGACCTGAAACCTGCCCATTGTATAGCCCAATAGTAATAAAACATTGAACAGCGGTGTATTTAAAGTTACTTACCCTTACAAGCTAAGTATTTTTTGTGTGGGTGATTTTTTCTTCTGCTTAATCAGTTTATAGAGGGTAGAAAAGTTTCAAAATATTATTCGAACACAAAGCAGAATATCTCTTGTTTGAAGACCAGCATGTTTATCAGTGTGTCAATGCAGACATCTGAGCAAAAGAGGAAAGTGTTTTTCGTCAATGTTATATTAAGATACCTATTCTTAACAACAACAAAAAACTTAAAAATACATTTATGGTTTTTTCATACATTTCGCCAGTGTGTTGATCACCAGCCAAAACTAAAACCCCCAACCTTCTATCATTTTTCCAGAGACTATCTCTCCCCCCTCCCCCCCATTTCTATCAAAATATGAAGAACCGAAGCGAAAATAAACATAATAATCACAAAAAGAACCTCATGGAAGCGGATGGGGGGCAAAAAACACTTCGGGGGCTGCGAAAGTGGCGCAAAAAAGATTTCTCACGCCGCCAGGGGAAAAAGCTTATAAAAAGAATGTTTAAACTCCCCAGAGTTTAGTCCGCGGTTTTTTTCGTGTGCGGGGGCTTACGTAAAAATTGCTTTTGGGGCGCGGGTTTAGTTCCGCTGGGGCGCACAGACGATTCAATTTGGTGTAGTGTTTTTTTTTTTTCGTAGCTGAGACTTTACTGGTCCACTTGAAATAGATTATACCCTAGTTAAAACCGTTTAAGGGGAATAAAACAGTTTTGAAGGGGGTTAAGACATGGTTGCCGTTTGGCAGTCGCTTAAAATTATAACTTCAATTCTTAGGTAAACCTCTTGGTATAAATATAGCAATTTATTTAATAATGAAACGCCATTTATTTTTAATATAAGCCAACTATAAAGTTTGATTATGTGCCTGTAAAATCTTAAAATTTAAGTTTTATTATTTTAAATACGATAATTTTCACTTACGAGAAAAGATCAATAACCTTATCTTTACACTCTTAAAACAAACACTCCCAATTTACCTCAGTCTGAGTGGATTTCACTCCTCCAGACTGGAAAATGCACTTCTCCTTTTGGATTGGACCCTTTGTGTGTTAAACCTCCGACAGGATCACTCCAAACGAGTGATTTTAACTCAGTCTGAGAAAATATGCATGCCTTTAGGGTGTCGAAAATGCACTTCTCCAACTGGAGTGGATTTCACTCTTTTGTTTTAAGAGTGTAAATAGCAGTTTTTAAATTACTCGACAAAAATACATGTCAATGCTTCAAAAGTATTTTTTTTATTCGGTAAATTCTACAAAGTCGTTATTTTTTTTTAAGGTTAAATTTGATATGGTATGGTATGATACATATATATTCCAGCTTGTGTGCTTGTTCAGAGAACCGCTTATAAGCTTTCGTCAAGTGGGACAGACACAGAAAGAAATTTTACAGTCACAAGGAAATGAATAACACATAGACAAATAACAACATTTATTGACTGTCACAAACATCCATGCCTGACCGGGATTCGAACCCGACCTCAGCAGCTCCAAAGGCCAGTAGTACACTAACCATTCAGCCACCGAGGCGGCGGTTAAATTTGATATTTTCTTGATGGGTCACTTGTTTTGTACACGTTTTATACAAAATCAGGTACCCAATTCGCCTTGTCTATCTTAACCGAAATTTTCTGATAGCTATACATATTGATTTAGCAGGTTTCGTTAATTGTAGTTGTTATTTCTTGAGTCATTGTTTGTTTCAAATAAAGTTAACTACCAAGTTAGGTTACTCAGACAATTTGTACAACGAAACAGCAGCCTTAAATTTTTGGTTTCGATCATGGGTAGATATTTTGAATTATCTTTAAGGAAACCAGAAGGAAATCAATACATATATTGTGCTATCAGTTTCAAAAGATATGATGCTCAATTTTTTTCATGTAGGAAGTGCAAGCGTTTGTTTAGGCACAATTATAATTCATACTTTCAAATGTAGAAGTGTGGGTAACACCATATCTCTAATAGGTGGGTCAGATCCCTGCACCTTGTGATGCATATGAGCAAATTTTAAATTTTGAATACATTAAATTTTTTCAACTATACGCTTAATACTTTGCAACAATTATGATTAAATATCGTGTAATACTGAGTAAGTTTACATAAACTACATTTACGCATTCATAAGTTATATTGAAATATTTAAAAAGTTCAAAAACTGAAAATTGGGTCAAGTATCCCTGGTTCCCTGTCCTCCAGAAATTTGTCCCCAACCTACTCCGGAAGAAAACTCCCCTGAAAATAAATTCCCTCTTTCTCTCTCTCAGTTGTCAACGTCTTTATTTTTTTTCTCAAAGAAGACGGGACTTGGGGATGGTGACGATTTGGGAAGAGAAAAAGAAGCAAAATTCGTTGTTGATGATGATGGATTGTCTCGCGGACTGGCATTTGTACTTAGGTCCTCATCCTCTAGCGATTTGTTGGGTTGCTTTTGAGGAAGAAGTGTCGCCAAGTGCATCCATCGCCACCTAAAGGAGAACGGAATAAAGTGTATCTGAGAAATTTCCACTTTATATTTAAGTCCTCCCAAATTACACAAGTTGGAAATGCACATTTAGGTAGTTTCTTCAAATAATGAACCAAACATTGAATTCAGCTTTTTCTATTGTGTTCCCGCTTTTGCAAAAGCTGAAAAACTGGTCAATATAACTGGTCAATTTTTAGGTAGTTTCTTCAAATAATGAGCCAAACATTGAATATTAGCTTTTTACCATTGTGTTCCCGCTTTTGCAAAAACTAAAAACTTTTTCATATAACTGGTCAAATTTTAGGTAGTTTTTTCAAATAATGAGCTAAACATTGAATTCAGCTTTTTTCCAAACCGCTTTTCCAAAAACTCAAAAACTTATCAATACAAGTAGAGTACGCAGAAACAATTTAAGTTCAAACAGACCAAGAGAACACAAGCTTTCTGTAAAATTGACAACATTACAATATTGTGTTATTTCAATACAAGACCTGTGTTGATGACATATAAACGTAAATTTGTGTTCTTCCAAACACAACTGACGATCGTGAAAGCGGACAACAAAATGGTGGATTGACACAAAGCTGTAAACTATATAGTTTTCTTAAATATGTATAACAAAAGTAAAACATTAGTTTTAAAGTACCATAACATATATTTTTTTGAGCTTCAGTATAGCAATTTATCCAAAGTATTGAAAAGCCGATGCTCATGAACTTTATAAACTACAACTACACAACTACAGCCGCAAACTGCACTATACATTACTACATTTCGGACGAATGTATTTTTGTATTCATATTATAAAAATACATTTTTGAATTAAAAATTATTATGCATATTTTTTTCGTATTGAAAGTCAGTTTGTGTACGGCTTGTTTCACACGTACTTTGGTTTCGGTAACATTCGCCGTGATTACGATGCCGGACTCTGTGTTATGAATTTACATATGATGTAAAATTGATTATGTGTGACCGACGAAAACTTTAACTTCGCTGACAGTGATAGAATGATGCACCCATCATCTATGTTTAAACTCAATCAATGGAGTAAGTTGTTCTTGTGACTCTGCACTTCCAAAAAAGTTTCAGTTTGATGTAAAACAAAATTAGAACACTGTGGTTTTAAAAAAAAATCGCAAAATCTGTTGCATTTTTATAGAATTTTTTCAAATTTCTAAAAGGGCTCCAAATACCACATCAGATCCTAGACTTATATAGTTTTGTTTCTTTATTAAAATTAGTATATTTTGGTTTTATATTATAATTTGTATTTTACTTTAATAATTAATCTCTTGTTAAATTATTATTTATAAGTCTCAAATGCAAATACGAAGTATTTAAACTATTACGACATTTCTAAATTAAAATATGTTTGCTAATACAATGCCTATAGGGTCGGACTTCTTAAAGTTTCAAGTTGCGGTTTCCCATTAGTATGAAGTTTGTTTTGTTTTAGTGTTTTAATGATAGCTGAATTCCAATAAATATGTATGATTTCGATTTCGTCCAACTCCTCAAGGGCATACATATTGTTGGCGCTTTCTTATACGGCAAACCCTTCTTCAACCCTTTCTCTTATACGCTAATGACCGAAATTCTACGAATCGAATAAAATTATGCAACCTACAAGATGGTGAGTTGCTTCTTATTTCATGTTGGCGTGCAATAAAATGTTATTCAATCTTTAAAATTCAGGGTTTTGTCAAACGTAATTTAGTTAAGTTATGAAAATACATTAATTATGTATTAGATCAATAGTTGTTTATTTTGCTATTTAACACAATTGCGACTTCTAAAACGACAAAATTAATCAATGTCTCCATGTAGACAGACGCATGACCTTTTATCTGAATATTGGTCGCCTAAATGTCACCATTTTTAGATATCTCATGCATTTTTCCAATGCTACTTGCAACGTTTGATTCAGTGTATGCTTTACTTTGAATTCCATGTTTTATAATTAAACTTTTATTCATTTTTATTACTATTCAAAACTTGTTTACTTAACAGGAATATTATTTATTCTAATTATATATTGTTGGATTTGTATCTATGGGGAGTTACTTATGCATATATGCATCCATGCTAAAACATGTTTTTAATTGATATAGGCGCATTTAATCTGTGAAGAAATGGCATTAATTTAATAAATAATTCTTAAATTCCCATGATTTAAGCATTTGCAAAGTTAAGTATAGTATAAATTCATTTTTAATTATGTAGGGTAGACTAACCAGTGAATGAACGTTTATGGCACTGCGTTCGCCAGTGAATGAACACCATGATATACTGATGACCAGGACAACCAACCATATGTCAGATAGTAGCTTACTACTACATGGTAGGAAGTCAGTGTTGCCAATCCATCTAGTGGAATGATTTTCAATCTTTATTTTTTAATTATATTTACCAAATGTTCATTCACTGGGGCCTTTTCACTCAACTGGTTAGTTTACCCTATAGCGCAATTGTAATATGAATATCCTCATACAAGCACCTAAAGAATATTTTAGGTCTAGTCGGATACAGTTGGGGTCAAACCATAATCAACACACATAACTTTTTCTACAACCACGAAACAATCATTCGCGGAGTCAGATCTAGATATAAATAACACCACAGACGTTAATAACTTTAATTTCAAATCACCAAATTACATATTAAAGAAAAATTACAAAACAGGGGCGAGTTTAAAATAAAATAATTGGCAGGGACGGACTTGAAAACGGGGGAACCTTGTGGTAAATATTAAAAGCCGCCCCATCTTAATGATCTCCAAGACTGGGGAAAGTCTTGGACTTAATGACTCGGCCGTGGGCCATTAATCATTGGACATCCAAGGCATGCTAAAAGCAGCGGGGAAGATGATAAGTAGGTTGATGGAACGGAGGCTAGAGTAAAGATTTAGATGTTTTGCTGTAAAAATGTGGTGTAAAGTTACTCCATAAAACTGGTGGAAGCTTCATGTACTTCTTCCGCCTTCATAAGAAAATGTTGCAACACAGAATAGAGAGGAGCTTCTAGCTTAGTTATTATTTTTTAAATCTGAAGGATACTCAGATTTAAAATCTGAAGGCTCTCTAGTTTTGTGAGCTAACATTATACCATTTTTCTTACAGTGCGTACTAAAACCTCATAATAAAAATGTATGCGTCGTAGTCATTTTGCAACTCGTTAAACATTTTTCTAACTTATCCTTTCTAAATTATGAATAAGAGCTATTATTCTACTGTATACGACTAGTTCCATAATGCTAGAGTCTACCTGTTTTATGGAGTAGCGTTACATCAAGTTACGTAAAAAAATATGCTTAAAACTCATTTGTTTATTATGTGAAGCCATGATCGCATACTTAATAAGCCCAAACTAATGGTCCCATACCGCATTCTCCAAAGTATAACTAAGATATAGGGCCCGGTTTGTTCATTAGCGATTTTTAACCATCGTAAATTCTATTGGACGAAGTCGCCAATGAATAGACTGTACCCTATACCTTAATTATAGTTTGAGCCTTGCAACTACACCCTGCAAATAAACTCTCCTACAAGCCAGAAAATAGGCAAAAATGTATGGTTGTGTTATCTGCATAAATTTTAAAATTAATTTGCTTAAATTACAGATTTGCTTAGAAAATCAAAATCTATTTAGTATTTGGAGCGATTATTTTATATCAAATCATTTGCAAATGAAAAAGAAAGTGGAATACGTATCAGTAAAAATCATTGCAAGATATTTTTTTTTTTAATTTATAGCTATTGCTAGCAAGACTAGTGCATAAATTTTGGCAATATCTGAGATTAACGCTCTGAAGATTAAATATTTCATGTGTTTAAGGGAAATATTACAAAACCATACATATATCTGATGTTACACTATAATATACTTTGGAACAACTTATTCCTTCTTGAATACAAATTACACAAGAATAAAATGAAGCATAGGAAGTCAAGCGTTGGTAAAGAAATCTAACCGTCCAATTTGGTTTTTGAGCCGATCCTTACTATTTGATGGCTCTGTGACGGCTTCACTTATTTCGCGGCCATCGCACCTCGATGATATTCTAGCCTCCGTCGGGTCCGTTGCGCGAAAGATCATTAGCTCTTGTGCCCAGACTTCCACGGACCTTTTGAAGTTTTCCCATTGTCGTCGATTCTTATTGTGTGTTCCTTTAATGTTATTCAATTAGGAAGACCCCTTTTGTGAGAGAAACTTGGCTTCTAACCTTTGAAGTTCTTGCATTTCAAAGTGAGGCTGCAGATTGATGGAGAGACAATGAATGAGTTGAGTTCAATTAACGTCGCACTAGAGGTACACGGGGGCTATTTTTGTAATTAAGAGCCACAGTCAAGTGACGAACAAACACCTGAAAATTCATCCAACTCAATCTGCATGTCGAGAAAACACCAATTTTCATTAAAACAAACTGCAAACAATATATGTAAAAAACAACCACAAAATGTTCTGTAATTTTTTTAATGTTTTACGAAGGTTTTTTTTTTTTTTTTTAAAGAATGTTTGGGAATTGCTTCTCTTGCCTTGTCATCGAAGTTGGTCGTGCAGGGTCCCGTTTTATTAATTTATCATTATAACCAAATCACTTATGTCAAACATCAATATATCAAGTGAGATTTGCACATAAGAAAATATATAGTTAATTTTAAACTTATACTTTTAACCCTGTTTGAAATAATTTTAACCATGTTTGAAATACACCAATTTTTTTATGTATGAGTGATGAATCAATTCTATTTTTTCTATTTAATATCGTAATTGAGTTAATTTTTTTAGAGAAATCAACTCGACGTTTTTGAGGAGTATAATGAATAAAATACATTCTTCCATTTCGGTTCATTAACTGATTAAATTTTTCATTGACTAAATGTTGAGAGTTCGGATAATTTAATTTTATAATTACGTGTTATAATGAACATTGGCTAGAAAAATTATCTGATTCTTTAAATAATTATTATCACTTTGTATTATTAAATTTATCGATCTTCATAAATATTTTATATTACTTCATTATTTTTTCATTACGAATTCTACCATACGTTGATTTCGATTTTACTTAAGTTAAATTTTGCTTTTCTGCGATGTTTTTTTTTTATACAATTTTGATTCATGGTTCATACTGCAAAATGAAGTGTTTGAATTTTAAATAAAAAGTGTCTTAAATAGATAGCAACAGGTTCAAGCGCGAAATATCGTCTGAAAGTTTCGGACACTTGGGACATACGAAATTTTCAGACGCTTTATCTCGTCTGAAAATGTGTTTCCATCACAAATTTTTGATGTCTTAATCTGAAATATTTAAATATAACAGCACAGTTAAAAATTAATGGAACATTACTCCAAACACACTGACAAGTAGCTGGTTTTGCACATATTTTATTAGTTAATTGAGTATTCACTCTGAAAAATCATTTTTGCTGAAAGTCTTTTGTCTAATTTACTATTTCAGAGAAGAAATTTTAATATTTTTTTAACAATATTTATTTATTTTACTAATAAATTACAATTTCAAACAGACATATTGTGATGTATTTCAAAAAAAATTCCAAAAAGACTAACGCGCTCTCTCTAATCCTGGGGATGATAAAAAAAATACATAAAAAATCAGTTAGAAAAACCTTATCACTACATAGATTCATTCATTACTTACTGGATAACTTTCTTTTCATTAAAAATAGTTTTTTTTCTATCTTACAGCAACAAAACACTATTTTTTCTTTTTTTCAAAATGTAGCGTTATAAGTCGTCTCAAAGAGCCATTCATCATCCGAGGAGCACGAAAAAAAATCTATAATTGCTTCAGAACTTACGACAGAGACAATGCCAAGTTTGAACACGTACAGAATAAAATAACTTCACCTATACATAGCTCTCTTTTTAAAAATATAAAAAAAAGTTCATAATACGAAAAAAAAAAGAAAATGTTTACAAAAAATGGAAAAATATGAACAAAAGCAAAAAATATTCTGACCTCCCGACGCAGTTTTTCCCCCAATTCTTTTTATGTAATTAGAAGAGAGACGAGTCGAAGAAATGAAGTGAAGAAAAAAACTATAAGCCCCATTAGCAGAATTATTGATCAAACAAAAGTGGAGGGGAAAACATAATTATGAAAAAATGGAATGGAGACAAAAAAAAAAAACTTCCTAGACAATATGTTTTCTTGTAATTACTAAAGAATTCTTAAAAGTAAATGTGAAGATGAAAGGTTGGAAAAAAAGCTTTTTGTTTTTTTAGGAATGCATTCTTTTGATTTACTAGCAGCCCCTTACATATTTCAAGTTCCTGAAACGCATTAATATTAAATCATCATTAATTAATGTACCTGATACACATTATTTTTTCTCCCTCTCTCGAAAACCTAATTTGTATCGGTCCTCGTTCGAAAGTTCTTATCTAGAAGGCAGTCGTCACAATTTCCCGCCATTAGTAGTAATTACAGTAATTATCAGCAGGAGGAAGTTTGCACAACTCTTCTCTGCTATGTCCATTTTTTATGCATATTTAAAGTGCAAAAAATGTTAAATAAAATTAAAAATTAATCAGGGAAAGAGTTTTTAGAAAGGGTGACTAATCTATCCTCCCCCTAATTTTTTTAGGTGTCTTTTAAATATTGTATGCGTATCAAACGCAGGGAAAAAGGTTGGTGCTATAGGATTCAAACTGTTTCCATGAGATATTTTTTTAATCAAACTAATGTTTCCAAAAATTAGCATGTTGTCATTGAATCTCCACTGTAATATATATTAGTGTTACTATATAAAACAGTGCCTACATGTTAATGAAAGGTTTATTGTAATCGACATGTTTAATATGACATCAAACAGTAATTTCAACAAATTCACAGTTAACTGCAACAATAATATTCAGTAAGTGTTAAATTTGGATTAAAAATTTAATAGAGAAAAAAATCCCCGTCTTAGGTTTTTACTAGAATCATAAAAAATCACTCAGTACATTAGTATGCAGAAAAAGAAATAAATACCTAAAGGGGGGAAGTGTAAAACAAAGCACTTTTCCATGTTTTTTAACTTCATAGTTTCGTTATAAGAAACCTCACAGCGAATCAAAAATGCTATTGTGTAATTCTATTCTAGTTTAACTTTTTGATAACCAATTAACTTGAACATATTCTATAGTCTTTAAATTAGATGTTCGATCATTGATAATAAAGAAGTTATTAGTAATTTTACTATCAATACAATGTTTTTTTTAATATCCTATTATTCAAAAATGTATTCTTGAAACTGGACACCGCAATAAAAGTGCCAATAATTATAAAAGTGCCAATAAGTTACTAAAGTTAATTTTTGTTTCATCTTAAATTTAGTATAAATAATATGATTTATTTTATCACAGTGCTTTTGGGTCATTCTAGTTCCACAGTTTCAATACATATCGATTAAAAAGAATTCCTAATTTTCAAACTAGAATGTCTTTTGAAACTGGGTACTACAGTTATCGATGCAAAGTAAGGCAAAGCCAGTGTCCAGTGCGACTACAGACAAGTTTTAAATCCTGGTAGCACTAATCTCAACTGTCAATTGACATCTGCTACAATCAATTGGCTACAAGATCTAAAGTTACTGCCAGAAAACCCCTATGGGATTTACAACGCTCATTCCCCAAATTTGTCCGCCTTGGGGCTTACAGTAAAGCGTTGAAGTTAATCGCCTTTTTTATGGCTTTGTGACTTAGCCACTTCATGAGGGGGTTCCTTAACAAGCCGTGTTTAAAAGTTAATCACCGTTTTATGACTTTCTGGACACTCGGAGTTGATCAATCAATCTCTCGTTGGGGGCAGTTTGTGGTTTGTAAGTTGTAAATGGACCGTTTGATTTTTGGACACCTGCTGTTGTTGCTGATGGTGTCCGCATGGTGTTGGGACTTGCGTTGATGCGATGATTGGGCTTTGGAATGTTGTAGGATGTGATTAGGATGATTACAAAATTTCAAGGCTTTAAAGGCTGAAGACTTTTGTCGAACATATGTCTGGGTAGATCCAGATAATCCATATTAACCACACATTAGCATGGTAACTTATGTATGCATGTTAGCAAGTTCCATGGTAATTAAAATCGTTGTCTTAGATAGCACTATACTCACCACGGATGTTTTGGGTGCTATGTTATCTTTATTTTTAATCTAGGAGAATGAGGACATTCTTTATGGTCATGCTCCTACCTCTGCAGTGTTGACTCTTAAATAAATAGGCTTGACTTGGTGTCACAATTAAACGCAAAGAAAATTTAAATAACCATTATTAAATAATTTATAAACTATCGTCAACTGATACTCTTCTTTATTTCTGATACAATAATTAAACACACTTTTAAAAATTAATCAATGTTCGATATACATTTTATCGAAAAGCACATTTATGTGCAATTACTTAAAGTTAAATGTTTTTATTATGAAAATCATAATATTTCACTGAATTTAAATCTAACAGGCTTATTAGAAAGTTGGTCACACGTTATTTTGTCAACAAGTTGTACACTCAACATTTTCCACACTCTGGGCAATTCCCAAAACGGTTATTACCACAGTAAAATAAATAATTAAAGTATCTAAAAACATTTTTAATCTCCATTTCGGGGATCAAAACAAATTTACCCCCCACCCCCACCCCCTAAACGCTCTAATTTCACCAAAACGCAGACCTTAGTAAAACGAAATTCAAGACCGAGAAAAAACTGCAATTTAATTCTCTCACAATGGAAACATAAATTAAAAAAAAACATTATTTCATTTTCTTAATACACACCACTAAACAGAAGGCCCTCATGTGTCAAACCTCACAAAGCAACAAAAGAAATTAATTCCACTGGGAGAGAAGGAGAAAAAAATCTAATAGGTGATATTGGATATCGGGAACAATTTTCGCCACCCCTACAGAGGGCAGGATAATTTATAACTCGGATTTGATTGGTAACAATCGTCGATTGGCTCGATACCTGTGAATTATCCAGTGTGGCCGTCCGGCAATTACGCGATCAGTAACACGATTTATGGCTTATTATACACATACACACATGGTAGCCAGACAATACGAAAATAGCCGAGGAGAGTCAATTGCGGTGGTGATTTTGGGATAACATGCGTATTTGGTTTCTGTTGTTCTCGTTCGTAATATCGTTATTTCATTGTTTTTCCTGAACATTTTAATAAAAAATAATATTAGATAAAAAAAATTGCGAGAGTTTAATTTTTTTCTTCTCTAATGGGGCTGCAACATTGGCAAGAAGCCTTTGCAGACTCGGCATATTCCCCAGAACTGAGAGCCATTTTTTGTGGCACCATCTAGGCGACTCTCACTACCAATTTTGACGCCTAAATTACAATGAATCTGAGATCTGTGGATGTTAAAGTATGCCGAGATATAATTTAGCCTAGAGAACCCAAGCCCAATTAGCCCTACAGGGATCTTTTACCTGCCACATAATCATATGACATGCGTGGCCAAGAATTCCCCATCCAGAAAATCCGACGACTCAGTCGGGGCTCAAACCCGCGATCTTGGTCTGGTTTAATTATTATGCAATGGTTTAATTTGTAAACAGGATTTTGACTTTTTGAATGGTTTAGACACCGTAGGCACACTATTTTTATTAACGATTTTGATTTTTATCTTAGTTATACCGAATTTAGATTTATATCTTATCTTACTTTAGGACTTATGACTTTCTTGGTGGGGGGCAAGAGCGCCAAGCACTGCGACTATAAGTCTATTGTACTAAGCCCCAGAAATGACATAAGCACAAGAGACTACTTTAGAACTACTTTACTTTGTATAGTGTGAGTTTTGTGACTGTACCCTACATTTAAAAATTCTTCTATAAGATCAGGCAAACACCTAAGGTCATGCGGTGCAACCTAACAAAAACCTATGGAAATTTAAAAATCATATTTAAATTTTAATTATATTAGGAAAATGAAATAAAAAAAATCTAGTGTATCAAGAAAGAACCAAGTGGGACCATGTCTTAAGAAATTGTTATTGAATGTCAGTAGAAAATTGCCTGCTTTGCAAATAAAAATTTAAGAGTTACAAAAAAAGTCAAGCGTCCTAAGAATAAACAGAGTATCGTCATTCAGTAACATCGTTGACTGACGAATCATTTCTGATTACAAAACGAACTGATAAGAACCGAACGGATTTTTCTTATCTTTGATATCACCGGGGAAAAATTAATAACCGCTGCGCAATTTGGCCACTGCTCCAAATCACGAAGGGATTCAAATAAATTTTCTTATTTTTGCTTATTGTTATTGGATGATTGAGCGGAGTATGATCAGCAACAATGGGCACCTTGGGCACCCTGGGATCTTGTTCTCATGAGCTTTCGAAGGGCTCGGGTCGTAATAATTGTGATGAATGTTTTTTCAGGGAACAGAAGCCAGAAAATTGATTTTGTTTGGGTGGTTTTAATTGGTGTTAAGGAGATCGAAATTTCTCCAATAATTGGTTTTTAAGTGTTTTAGGTTTTGTTGCGAACATTGGTTGTTGATCGGTAAATTCCTTAGTTTTCTGGAGTAACGCTGCGCGTAGCACACCCATTTTAGGGAGTAGAGATACACAAATAAGAAGTTTACTCCATTATAAAGCATGTGACAGAAAAAAAATAACCTTCACTTTTATGGAGTAACGTTGCACCCAATTTATGGAGTAACATTACACCGTAAAATAATAGAAAACTCTTTATTTGTGTAACATTATTGTATAATTTTGGAGGTGTAGCCTTACTCAATGAAGCTGTAGGCAGCTAGGCCGTGCCTCCACTCCTGACAGTTTTACATAGTAACTTTACCCAGCACATTTTTACAGTGCAACTAAGTTTATGTTAGTAACAGATATTAGATGCGTTGCCTTTGCAATGTAGCTAAATACGTAATCCATACAAAAAAATTGTCAAGTAGTCAAAATAATTTGGCTTGACTCAATTTATGTTAGAAGATAAAAGTTTAAATATATAAGTTACAAATGAATTATATTCAGGTGTTGGCTCTTCACTTGACTGTGGTTCTAAAATACGACTCCCGTCGCCAATAGCCCTCTTGTAGCTCTAGTGCGACGATAATTAAAAACTTCCTATCTACAAATAAATTAAATTAAAGAATATTTTTTAAAAAATGATATTGCATTATTTAAACCTATTATAAATACGCAATCTGTTATTCGTGTAAATATTCAATTTAACCGTGCGATAACAAAAATTTATCAGCATTAAATATTATCTTTTCTTTTATCTCATTTTGTTTTCGTTGTTATAATTATATCCCATGTGGTCTAGTGGTTAGGATTCCTGGCTTTCACCCAGGCGGCCCGGGTTCAATTCCCGGCATGGGAAAATATTTTTTTTACAATTTTTTTATTATTAAATGAAAAAAAAAATTAATTTGATATTTTCTTTACGCGATATGCTTCTTTTTCAAACTGAAATTGTAGCATATGCAGTTATAAACTTTTACATACGTACATACTTTTTCAATTAATTAGGATCAATTTAAAGCAAAAAAAAAAATTGCGCCTAAAGTTATGTGTTGGCGGATACCGTGAATTTGTACGAAAATCAAAGAATAGTCGATTTTTTTTTGAAATTGGACAAGATAAAGTTTGTAACGCTCCACTAATCCTTTACAGTGCGCAATACACATATTACGTAACGAGAGTAAGTATTTACGAATTAAAGTATAATTATTCAAGAGACCAGTAAAATATATAAATCAACAATTATCTGTATTGCGATCTTTCCTTGGCGCTCAGCTTGTTTTCATCCCATGTGGTCTAGTGGTTAGGATTCCTGGCTTTCACCCAGGCGGCCCGGGTTCAATTCCCGGCATGGGAAAATACAATTTTGTAAAGAATTTGCAATATGGCTGTTATTAATGATATTTAAATAAAAGGAAATAGTTTTTTTATTAATGAATAATTCTTCTTAATGAATACTAATAAAGTATTAATGAAATCAATATATTTTTTTACTTATTATTGTTTGTCGGCGTTTATCGTGAATTTGTACGAAAAATAAAATAACAGTAGTTTTGTTGCAACTAGAATGTATCAGTCATTTATTTCTAAAAAAATGTAGCACTAAGATTTTTACGGCCTAATAAAAACTAGGTATTTTTGATGCCATTTCCTAAATTTGGCATTACAATGTAAGAATTAACTAATTTTTTCCAAAAACTGAAGAACTTTTCACGGCTTATAACTTCAAATTCCGCTAAATTAGTGGCTTCTGAAAATATTAGAAGGTAATGTTTTCAAAATAGCAAGCTGTACGCGGTTTTAAATGTATAATTTTTGTGAACATTGTTGATACAAAGAATATATGTGTATGATATGTGCTCGGGTGTGTTAAGAAGCTATAATTGCGGTTACTTTTGTCTTTTAAACAAGGTTTTTTTTACGATGCGTTTAAAACACGGTTATGCTTACCTAAAAATTTGACTTTTTTTCAAATAAAAATTGTGAGAGTCTCTTTTAAAGCATTTCAAACAATAACAAATGTATAAATTCCTAAAAATCTAACAACAAATTAATTCTTCCAAGCTAGAAGTATAATCAAATGTTTCTTTTTTTTACCACTAATAAAAAAAAAACCAGAATGAAGAAAATAAGCTAAATAAAATGAGGGGTTAAAAAATAGAGAGATTAGCTGTAACGACGCCAAAATGGATTTAAAATTATCCTCACATCCCCAAAGGGAGAAAAAAAGTCGGTTTCTTAATGGTAAAGTTCGGCAACACTACTTTTAATTCTGTGTGATATTTTTTTAAGAGTGTCGCCTCTGAATTGTAAGTTAGAAACGCCTGCCAGAATCCAATAAAAGTTTTCACTCGGCTCAGAAAAAAATACCCACTTCCAATAAAAACTAAATTAGTTTCATTAAATTTAGATGTAGGAGAAAAAACACAAACCACATGGGTCGGTGTGTATTGAATAAAAACTGCAGAAACTATAATTTTGGAGAAGGAAAAAATATTTTTTTTAGTTGATATAAATTGCTTTTTAAATCTCCGCAGCTTGGGAAGGAATTTGTTTAATTACATACTTTTTTATTCCGTATTTAACAAAGCAAATGCTTCGATTTATTTTTAATGAACTGTGCTAGTTGGAATCTTATTTGATTTTGAATTTGTTTAAAGGGCTTGTTACCTTTTTTTGTACGCAGTGTTTTTATAAAAAGGCGTTTTGGGTGCTTAATTTGATCAGAATAGTTAGGAAATATCTGCAATTCCCTTGATTTATAAGACGTGTGTAATTATTCTAATTTTACATGTAGTTTTTATATATACTGATGAATAAAAATTTACTAAATGTTTTTATAATTATGTTTTTTGTTTGTTTTTTCTGTTTATTTTTGTGTAATTGGATAAACACATGACAAATTAAAAAAACTCCTCTAGAAATTTAAACGTTGCAAAATGTATCTTTTATTACGTTTTACAATTCTTTATATATTTTTGGTAAACTTTATGATAATACAATGCTTGATAGCTGAATTAAAAATTACAATGTAGTTATATTTGAAGTATTTATATCTTATTCGGTCGATTTCCGTTCCAAACTCGCTTGTGTTGTAATAATAAGCTTAAGTTGTAAACGTTTTTTCTTTTTCTTTGATGCTGCGTTAAGTAGTAATAATATGGTTTATTTTCTATTAAACAGCCAAAATGATATCAGACAATCAAAAATAATAACCATTGATAACAATGGTAAGATTAAAAAAAAATTTCTTAAAACACAATATTTGTCTTTCCATTTAGAGCTTTGAATAAATCAACAAGGTGCATGTTTTCACCCAATTTTACAATTTTCATTTAAAAATCTTGCGCATAATCTCATCGGAAAAAACTCTCTCACACAAAAGTCCAATACCAGTTTCGGCACCCACTTTTACATTAATCTTGACCTTAAAGCAAAACAATGGTCTCTTACCCAACCTCACAAATAACAAAGGAATATCCCATTACAACTCGCATTCAATGCCTTCGGTTAATTAAAATCGTGTTTTGGATAGCCTTTTGAGTCGTCCCCCTTTTTTTCTGCGATTAATACCTGTCTGAAACTTTCCCCTTTTTGTTATTGTTTAGGTTTCGATAAATTCACTTTTGGTTCTCCTTTATACTCTTTGTATCATGAAATTTGTGGTAGAATGAGTTATGGTTGTCGGTGAATAACTTTTGAAAGCAGAACGAATACTAGTTAGTTTTGTGCCTTATTAATGCATTCTAAATTTATGTGCGTTATGATTAACGAAATAGGCTGTAATCTAGAAACAGTTCTAATTATTAGTCAATTAAATGAGTGTTGCTATGATTTATCATTTCTAGTAATGTTACCTGCACTCTAAAAACAAACGAGTGAAATCCACTCCAGTAGAAGAAGCGCATTTTCGACACTGGAAAGGAGTGAATATTAAATCAGACTGAGTTAAAATCACTTGTTTGAAATGATCCTGTTGGAGGTTTAACACACAAAGGATCCACTACAAGAGGAGAAGTGCATTTTCCAGACTGGAGGAGTGAAAATTACTTAGACTGAGTTAAAATCGCTCGTTCGTTTTAAGAGTGTGAAACTAATTAAAGTTAAGAAATAAAAGCTATTATTCCTGTGCTTAGAGAAAATCCCTTTTACTTCAAGCAAAGAGCAGAACATATATATCATGGAAGATCTATATGAGTCGAAGTTCCATCAATATTTCTCTTTAAACCTTTGTTTTCGAATAAAAGACGTGGCATTTAGTTGAAATTTTATTACTTTGTGTTAAAATCAGTATTTTTTTTAACTCATCGATTCCAAAAGCAAAATGTTATGATATTTATAATTTATTTTAATTATAATATGACTACAATTATGCACATTTTAGAGGGTTTTTTTTTTGCAGAAATCTAAATAGAGTAGATATATAAGTATTATATACACTCTTAAAACAAAAGAGTGAAATCCACTCCATTTGGAGAAGTGCATTTTCGACACTGGAAAGGAGTGAATATTAACTCAGACTCAGTTAAAATCACTCGTTTGAAATTATTCTCTTGGAGGTTTAACACACAAAGGATCCACTCCTTTCGGAGAAGTGCATTTTCAAGACTGGAGGAGTGAAAATTACTCAGATTGAGTTAAATTCGCTCGTTTGTTTTAAGAGTGTATGAAATAAGAGTTCTACTGCTGTATTTTTATAGATTCAAAGCCTAATTTATCAAAACCAAAACATGTAGTTAAAAATTTCTTAAGAAACCAATCTTTAAATTAGACAATTATTTCATAGTGTTTTACATTCAAATTGCCTAGAGAGGTTTCATTAGATTCCAATCCCTAACGCCCTAATCGAAATGGCCAAACAAAATATTCGTAATCAGTGTATTAATTCCATACGGAAAAGTTAGTTTGGAAACTTTTCAGGAAAAAAGGCGCTTTAGATTTAAGCCTCTTTCAGGAAACTGGAAACGGACTAATGACTCTTTGGCAGGTTAAGGACCAGACTTTTACTCAAAATCCGAACGTCCCTACAACCAATTACCTTTATATCTTAAAAAAGACAAATTTTCAAAAGTATAAAAATTTTACAAAAAAAGACTTTCTGATTAATAAAAATGACATTATAAAACATGAACTTTAAATATTAAATAATTAACTGAAAGATCGTTACCATTCTTCAAATTAATTATTTTCTTCAAATTCTAACCGTGAGAAATTGACCTTCATGAAGGCATTCAAAATCTTTTCCGCCTCATACTTGCTAACTAGTCAAGTAACAGATAGTAACAACTTATTAAGATGTTCTCATCAGTCACAATCCTTCTCTTCCCTGATTAAAAACGCGGCGGGGCGCAAGACGCATCACCTGACCTCCCGCCCATTAGCGCCTGTCATCATCAGCAGTCGCATCCATCAGCATTCATCATCCTAAAACACACCCGAACAGAAGAAGTGTTACACACAAGAATAATTGTGGTCTCAATTCAGCAGCTTGAGATGCGTAATTCGTATACATTGTTGATTTGGATGGAAGAATAACTATTACACGGTTTTCGTCAATGTGAATCTGTATTCCATTTAAGGGGTCAC
The DNA here is from genome assembly GCA_023701765.1 of Hylyphantes graminicola. Taxonomy (NCBI): domain Eukaryota; kingdom Metazoa; phylum Arthropoda; class Arachnida; order Araneae; family Linyphiidae; genus Hylyphantes; species Hylyphantes graminicola. Next base: position 65,156,277 of record CM043116.1, on the reverse strand, counting down.
AGGAGTCTTAAAAATGTGCAAAGAAGGTACTACAAAACATAGTTTGATCTCTCATGTCATTTTTGAACTACTCAATGTATAAGTATAATTTTTTTATATGTAATTCTGCAAGATTTATTTAATATAAAACAAATTTTAAAATTTATGAAACTTTAGCCAAACTTAAAATAAATGATATTAAACATGAAGCTATTTGAACACATTGTGATTAGGCTTGCGCGGCAAATTGTGAGGTCAAAATTGGAAAAATGACCAAGAAAATGACTTTATATTGTACAAATATGTGCAAACAAAGACTTATACCTAAATTCTCAGCTCAATTTGAATTAGAAATTATTTTAAAAAAAATTTAAAATCAAAATTTTTAAATTTTTATTAATTTTTTTAGAAAAAAGTTCTTAAAATAATTTCTAATTCAAATTGAGCTGAGAATTTAGGTATAAGTCTTTGTTTGTACATATTTGCACAATATAAAGTCATTTTCTTGGTCATTTTTTTCAATTTTGACCTCACAATTTGCCGCGCAAGCCTAATCACAATGTGTTCAAATAGCTTCATGTTTAATATCATTTATTTTAAGTTTGGCTAAAGTTTCATAAATTTTAAAATTTGTTTTACATTAAATAAATCTTATAGAATTACATATAAAAAATTATACTTATATATTGAGTAGTTAAAAAATGACATGAAAGATCAAACTATGTTTTGTAGTACCTTCTTTGCACATTTTTAAGACTCCTGTGACCCCTTAATGAATACTTCTGTGGTTGTGATTTTAATTTTGTAAAATGCCAAAGCGCCTGACATCATCAGCAGACGCATCCATCAGCATTCATCATCCTAAAACACACCCGAACAGAAGAAGTGTTACACACAAGAATAATTGTGGTCTCAATTCAGCAGCTTGAGATGCGTAATTCGTATACATTGTTGATTTGGATGGAAGAATAACTATTACACGGTTTTCGTCAATGTGTAACTGTATTCCATTTAATGAATACTTCTGTGGTTGTGATTTTGATTTTGTAAAATGCCAAAGCACCTGACATCATCAGAAGACTCATCCATCTGCATTCATCATCCCAAAACGCACCTGAACAACGACAGCAAGAAGTTTTGCACATAAGAATAATTGTGATCTCAATTATCTAACCACGGATAAATTTGGGAGCCGTCATTCCTTACAAATGGATAATTTGGATTGAAGAATAACTATTACACACGCGGTTGTCGTTATTGTATACCTGTATTCCATTTAACGACTAATTAATTATATGTGGTAATGTTTTAAAATTTGTAGAGTGTTAAAGCGTCTGTCATCATCAGCAGTCGCATCTATCTGCATTCATCATCCTAAAACACTCCCGAACAACGGAAGCAAGAAGTTTTGCACACAAGAATAGTTGCGGTCTAAATACAGCAACTTGAGACAAGTCATTCTTAAAAATAGCTCATTTGGATTGAAAATAAGCTATTTTGCTGTTGTCGTCAATACATGCCTGTATTCAATTTAACGAATAATGGTATGTTTTTTTCTTTTTAAATTTGTGAAATGTTAAAGCATCTGTCATCATCATCAGACTCATCCATCTGCATTCATCATCCTAAAACAAAACCGCAGCAAGAAGTGTTGCACACAAGAATAAATGTGGTTATAATTCAGAAACTTAAGACACGTGATTCTTAAACAATAGCTCATCTCCCATTGAAGGATAACTATTACACAGTTTAAGGCCACTGAATACCTGTATTTAATTATATGGTTTTAATTATATGTTTTCTTTTTAAATTAGTAAAATGTTAAAGCGCCTGCCATCAGCCCCCCCCTCTCCCCCCCTCAATTCATTATCAGGAGCAACTTGAGACACGTCATTCTTACAAATGGCTAATTTGGAATGAAGGATAACTACTACAGTTGTTATCACTGCATACCTGTGATCTAGTTAACGAATATTTATATGCTATGGCTTTAAATTTGTAAAATGTTAAAGCTTCTGTTATCGTTATAGCAGTCACAGCCATAAGAAATTGCATTCATCTACCTTTATTATCTTAAAAGGCACCCAAGAAGATTCAATATTTATTGCACATAAGAATTATAGTGATCTTAATTCATTACCGAGGCCCAGTTGCTTAGTGGTATAGACCACCTTACCGGGACATATGCCAGAGTACCCTAGGGCTCTAGGTCACGAAAGCTGAAATGGGCAGGTAGGCATTGGACCACTAATGGGCTGTTGTTGCGCTGAGGAGTTTTTTAATTCATTGCCATACTACTAGAGGACATAATTTTTAAAAATAGACAATATAGATTGAGTGATTACTACTCCATTGCTGTCATTTCGTTGCACCTGTATTCTGCCACGCTAATCCAAGAATAATAATACCTGGTTGATGCTATCCAGTAAGAAACTGGTATCAATATTTTTGGATCACCGACTTCAAGTTAGATTATAAGTATCAAGGAATACACGCTATCTGTAAATTCAAACAGATAAAGTACCTTTAATCCTTTTCTTAGCTAGATACACATTTTCTTTTGCCTGATATATTTGAACAATGAAAATTCAGTTAAATTAATTAGTGTTAAAATTTAATATCATTGAGTAACGATCCCTACTTAAAAAAAAAATAAATTCGCATCATATGAAAAAAAAATATTAGAATCATAAATCAAATTAAAAAAATCACTCAATCTTGTTCTACCCACCCTTTTCTCCCCAGCAAATGTAAAACTAATCGGATTCCGAATCAAACCTCCCCCATCTCCATTTTTTCCATAGTAGTGTTGAACCTCTAAATGAAGAAAAAGCGTCAAGTCAACTGGGAGGTTTCCCCACAGGCTTGTTATTTTACTAAATTGTTGAAAGGAAGTACTTGGTGGGAAGTCCCTCTACGGACTAGACCACTTTCTTACTTAGCGATTCTGTTGTGTGTGGAAAAGAACACTTGCGTCTATCTTCGATTAATCCTGTTCAACAAACAGAATTTTCCCATCTCCCCATTCTGTAATGTAAGTTGGGAATAAAAGTGTAACCCGTGAGCATGTTTCTTTGGGTTGCTATATTTGGCGAGTTGGCTCTTTGTCAAAATACAATAGATCAAGGGAAAAACTTATATAAGAAAAATATTGCGAATTCTTTTAAGATATTATCAATGCAAAATTTTCTACAACTTCGTCTCACAATCGGAAAGACGGCTTATTATGTTATGAAAAAAAAATATTTAAAAATATATAAACAAAAATTTAAATGGGATTTTTTTTTTACTGGAATTGAGTTGGCATATATAAACATTTTGAAAGTGATGCACGAAATTCATCTAAATTCCTTAATCAAATTTTATGAATTGAGTTCAATCGTTAGCTAACTCAATTCATAAAATTTTAGTTAGGAATTTAAACGAATTTCGAGTGTAATGATAGTTATGATTAAAATTTTATAGATAAAAAATATTTCCATACTCAGTTAGAAGCATGGTTATCATGTGGCTGTTTATTAAAGAAGTTAGACGCAATTATTTTTATTATTTTGCTCATAATACCGTAGTAATAATTAGTAAATACTTAATTTAAAAAAAAAAACATTTACTCTTAATTATGTGTAATGCTTATATTAGTTTGATAACCAGATATTTATTTGTAACTAGTCATTAATTTGGTGATTGTTATTCATAAAAACTGTGCGTTCGAGGCCAGATTAAACTTTAATCTTTATGGTTAGTTATAACTTATTCCGTTGTTACATCATTTTAAAATTTAATGAATGACCTTGACACGTCACATTTCTTTGTTATTTTGCACTCTTAGAATCATTTTATAGTTTTATAATTAGATACGTTTCAATGTTTAATTGTTAAAATCATGTTATTGTTTGATTGTTGCTATTTTGGTTATATTTGGTTAATGGTTTGAGTTTGCTATGAAACTAATAAAAATTTGTGTTATTGATTTCTTAGCCCGGCATATGACAACATATGATTTTTGCAATATGATCGACAGGATACCATTATGATTTATTACTATACTTCATAAATCAATATAACAATATAAATATCTTATCTAATTACTTAACTCAAACAGTAATTGTGTCATACATACAAATCGATTAATCACAATTGGCGTGATCCGACAATATTTGGCGCATTTATTGTGTCGCCAGAATATACCTCAGACGATATACTCGGGGTTGGAGGGTGGACCGTGATGGATTACATCCCTGATGCGAATTATCGCCGTCCTCTGGTGCGAGAGTATCTTCGAAACTACCCCCCCCCCCTCCCCTAGTAATCGCTGAGATATTAGAGGGACTGTAATATCGGATATATAGACTGCTTGAAAGAAATATGAAACACAAGTTGATTTGAGAGAAGTGTTGTTCAATGTTTATGTTACTTTTCTAAGATTCTTTTTTCACAAGGTCAAGTAAATTGATGGCATTTCAAGCAAGTTTTATTTCCATTTACTGTACGATGAAACATATTTTTATTTGATATACTGTAATACTGATTCGTACAATTTTAAACGAAATTCGTTTGGATAAAACTTACCATTTTTATAGATTTTAAAGATCTTTACATTAAAAAAAGTATTTTCTCCATCGATTTTGCAGTTAAAAAATACTTAGAAAAGTTTATTAGAGATTAGTACCGTGTCTCATGGTTAGTATACAAACACTTTGTTCTTTAAATTATTCAATTTAAATATATTGAGTATTTTTAGAAAAGTTATATTTCCATGAAGTCTACGTAATAGTGTGATAAAGACGAATTATATACTTTTATCGGTTTACAGAAAAAAATGTTTCTTATAACGTAATGTCATTTTTCGTTAAATTTAATGGGCTTTAGCAAAAAGAAATGTTCCGTTAAAAATGGAAGTGAAATGATATGGTGATTTTGCGTCCAGTCATTTGGTAGTTTTCAAGTGCAAAAGGTGGGGTCAAAGGTTTTATGCTTTTAAGTGGTTTATATTGATGCTAATAAAAAGAAACTATGGTTGCCCACCAAAATTTCCAAAGGCACAATTTTGGAGAGCCAAAAAAACGCGAATTTTTTGGACTTTTTTTAGTTTTTTCAATATAACTCTGTAACTATAAATCCAATGGCTTAGCCATCAATTACTATTTTAAAGAACATAAAATTTTCTACAAACTGCACTATCTAAAATTCCCCCTAACCCCACCAGGACGTAAGCTACAGCTCTTAAAAAGGGGTGTATTTTTCCAACTTCTAGCAAATTCGCGAAAAATCGCACCCCTTCACTTTCGGATTGATTTAATGCATATTTTTTAGGTTTGAATACTTTTACTTTTAAATAATATATTGGAAGAAGAATGCTTTTAAAATATTTATGATTACTTTTTTAAAACTTATTTTATTCTTCGTAAAAAAAAAAAAAAACGCAATGTAAATCGAAGCTTAGAAGCAATATTTTATTTTTTTTGGTGGTTTACATTTATGCTATTAACTTAAAACTATGTTTGCCCACCAAAAGTTCTAAAGGCACAGCTTTGGAGATGGTCAAGTGTGCTTTCTCTGTCGTTTGGTGGACGGCCTTGGCTCATCTTCATAAAAAACAGCGGGTGAACTAGAGGGGTGTGGAATGGAGGGTGGAGTTGAATTTGAGAGTGCTACGTTTTTTTCTTCGTCAACGTCATCCAATTCTTCTTCTTCCTCCGACCTCCAGAGTCACGTCTTGTACGTTTTCGCAGTTGACACCACCGCAGTACTTGAAAATCGCTGAGCACCTGAGGCCGGCTTTTTGGCACGAACATGCTCTTTCGCAGCCCTTTTTGCAGCTACACGAGACGACACGGAGCAAGCACTCAGGCACTGGGTCCTGGAGCATCATAGATGGCCGGAGACCCTCTCGACTGTGGACCCACCCCCATTCCTCAGGAGGGATGTCATTTCCTAACCAAGCCTGAACTTGATGGTAACTCCGGAAGAAGTGTTGGAAGGCAGCATCTTGTGTAGGTGGTAAACGAGAGAGGTTCACCTTGGTCTGTGAGATTCCTCGCAAAAATCTCGTAACGCAGGGTGTTGAGTTTTACTTCGCTCAATGATCCACTGTACAGGGCCACTAAGAACCGTTCGCCGGCAATTATGACCTCTTCTGGAGTGGCCTCTGGTTTCAGGTACACAGAGACTGCCTCCTGAAGCTGATCGTATTTTTTCAGAAGTATGGCGAAGTACAGGTTGTCAAGATGCTGCCCCAGGCCCGTCATAATTATAAGCAGGTCTTCTCCAATTATGATGACACTTTCGAAATATTGTGTCTTTGAAATGGCTGCGTTGACTATTATTACGTCAGCGTCTTATTCTGAGTGGTTAACTTCAATGTTGGCATTTTGAAATTCTGTCTTTGGTAGTGCGATGGGATTGCTCTAATTCCTGTCGTTGGATCGAAATTTTTCCTGAGGGACCTGGCATATAATTTCCGCTTCAACAACGACTTCAACTGAAGAGTGAATTATGGACCGGCGATATCTTTCGGCACTTTTTGTGCCACTTTGTTGGCCTTCAGATGGATACCCATCAAATACAACAGCCAATTGAGATCCAAAATTTCTTTGAAGGCAAGAAATGTAACTCTGAGCAATGCATTTGAAGGAAACATTTCTTGGCCAAGTTACTTTATGTAAAAGGTACCCTCCATCCACAACAAAAAAATTATCCTTTCCAATAAGTTCCACGTTGTTTAGTGGGATAAATTCCTTGTAGAACGGGATTTAGTCCCTTTTCTCATGCCTTCCTCTGTGAACAATGACATAGGATAGGGCGCAAGCTAAGTTAACAAATCTTTCAAATCTTCGTCCTCTGCTTCATCAAGCAAATTCTTTGAAAGAGGGTCAATGGATCAACAGCTTTCACTTTAATGTTTCCGAAGTTGAATGTGCTGGTGACAGAAGCCAAATTTACCACCTTATCTTTTCTTTTAAACTTAACACTCTGAAAGTTGTCTCCAACTATTCTGTTAACTCCTTTGATCCCCACTTCTTGGGCTAGGTGGCAGTTGACATAAGCGCCTCCTACAAGACCACTGCTAATAGACATTAATTATTCGCTTTGAGGAAAAGGATGATGTATCAACAACCAATTTAAATTTTGGTTGCGTCATGCTTATCCCTATCAATTCGGGAACTTCTAGCATCCACGTGTTGTTCAGAAGTTTCAAAACCCACATTGGCGTATGCTTCTATTTCGTCGCATATGTTTTGCATGTGAACCCTTCCCAGGGTCCATCTTGCTAAGATACCTCGACAACGTGTTAGACCTTCAGAGCTCTTCATAGTCTTCATCAAAGTCTGCTCTATTGTCATATCAGACCATATCCCAGACCAACTCTTATCTGAACGACGTATCGTAAAGTTACCTTTGGTAGTAAACTTTTGATATTCAGATTGGTCCATTGTGTCTTCAAGAATCAACATATCTTGTAGGTAAAGGTGAGCACATTTAGCATATAAAAAAAGTCCTGCAGCGTGGAAGTACGGCAGCATCTTTTGTACAGTTTCAAGGTGGAGTTTCCAATCGCCTGTTCTCTCAGCTTCAATAAATTGCTTGATGAGAGTGACCATCTGGTAGTATTGAACCCATAACTTTGCAGTGGGTCCCTTATTCTCAAGGAAAATCAAGGCTTTCTCGATATTTTTTCACTACTTCTTTGGCTTAGTCATGGGTGTCTTGGGTCACAGCAACTGTTGACTGATCGTAGCTACCGATTTTATACTCCATAGCGGCACGTTCGTCATCTGTTAGTTCAGTCTGATCCCACACTAGGTCAGCTAAAACACTATGAGTCAATAGATGGGCTCGTACAGCTCTAGAGTATGCATGACCCGACATAATTTGGTCAACACTATTCTCAGCATAAATGCTGGTTAACAACTCCTTTAGCCCACTTCCAGGCATGATAAAACCAACTGATCCCATGAAGGACATGAGTAGGTGGAAACCTCCACGCCTTACTGTTACATTAATTAATTCTGGATGTCCACTTGCAATTATATCTCTCGCTTTCAAATACAGCGGTTGGTCATATGTGACGAAACATGTCTTCTGCCTGACTGAGCTGTTGACATTTATGAGCAGCTACAAGCAACGAAGTATAAACAGTATCCTACTGCGTAGGTGGATGGTTGATGAATGGGAAAACCTTTATTTTAGAGCGTTCGTATTCTTTGTTGGCTGTCCATTGCTCCATAAATCCGTTCCAACCAGGTATGTTTACTTTGATTGACCATTTTCCATAAAGCCACAAAATGTCTGGATGTTGAGGGAATTATGTCATCGTTACCAGGAGCTAGTTCCTCCATATCTTTTATCTTTATGTCCCATAATACCATATTACTGTAGGTCAACTTTTGCAGCTTGACCAACAACTTCAGCTGTTGGTTGTTGTTTCACTTTTTCAATTCCTTTCTCTGGAAACATTGCATCCTGAAGTGTCACGCACATGATACCGCCCATTGCATGGAACGTACCAGTACCATCAAGCGTGTTGACATTTACATCTGCATTGTCAAATATAAATTGACAGAACGCGTCATCTCATTCTATTTCCTTTTTCCAAAAAAAATATGCATTAAAACAATTCGAAAGTGAAGGGGTGCGATTTTTCGCGATTTTGCTAGATGTTGGAAAAATACACCCCTTTTTAAGAGCTGTAGCTTACGTCCTGGTGGGGTTAGGGGGAACTTTAGATAGTGCAGTTTGTAGAGAATTTTATGTTCTTTAAAATAGTAATTGATGGCTAAGCCATTGGATTTCTAGTTACAGAGTTATATTAAAAAAACTAAAAAACGTCCAAAAAATTCGCGGTTTTTTGGCTCTCCAAAATTGTGCCTTTGGAAATTTTGGTGGGCAACCATAGTTTCTTTTTATTAGCATCAATATAAACCACTTAAAAGCATAAAACCTTTGACCCCACCTTTTGCATCTGTCAGACTATTTTTCTGACAAAATGACTGGACTAATAAATGATTGAAGCTAATTAGACAACAAACAATACTCTAAGGATGAGTAAACTATCGTTAGCAAAGCTTTCAGTTAGCGATATTTCGTTGCATGTATAGAGCAAATATTTCAGGTTTAACTTCACATTTCCTGATACAAAATCCAGATACTTTTATCTGCCATGGAACTCTTTCCCCTTGTAAAAAAGCCCATCAGGTGTAGTGAATATCAAAAGTAGTACTGCGTAGAGAATATCAAAGAGTGTAGAGAATATCAAAGAGTGTAGAGAATATCAAAACAAGTCATTAAATAATTTTTAAAAGAAAAAAATATATAAATTAACACATAAATTGCTGTTTTTTTTGCGTGTCTCAAAGAACCAGTAAAAAAGAACGTTTCTTTCTTTCTGCCTCATCCTTTTACAGCATTTTTTTCCCTATAACGAAAATGTTCCCACCCACCCCGAAATTCGCAGACGATATTTTCTTGTTGCCAAGTTTCGGTTCGGAAACTTTTCTTTTCTTCATAGATTATAGGAATCAACACCTGTGGTTTTTTTACAAGGGGAGAGAGTTTCATGGCAGATAAAAATGTCTGGATTCTGTATCAGGAAGTTTTCAAGTTTGATCAGAAATATTTGTTCTGTTCATGCAACAAAATATTGTTATTTCTAACATATTAAAAGTTATAATATCACTCTACGTTTCAATCTCTCTCTCTAATGGGACTGCATAATTTTCGGTCAAGCCTTTCAGCCTCGGCATATCCCCCAGAACTAGGAGAATTTTTTTGTGGCACCATCTAGGCCGACTCTCGCTACCAATTTTGATGTGCAAATTGAAATTAATCTGAGCTCTCTGTGGATGTTAAAGTAAGCTGAAATTTAATTTTTCCGAGAGAACCCAAGCCAAATGGACCCTCCAGGGATCTTTTACTTGCCACATAATCATAATTCTACGTATAAATTTGTTTTAAAAACAAATTCTTCTTGTAAAAATATAAATAAAATTCATTAAATAACAGTTAACACTGAAAAAAAAGTGTCAGCTTAAACCACAAAGCGCCATAATGGAACCAAAAAATTACAGTAAGCTTAAATCATAATAAAAAGGAGAAAAAGTAGTTTTTCATATATGTTTGAATGTATTATTGCTTGCATTATCTATATCAGTTTTTGCTGTGAACAAGGACTAAATTGTATTTCTTAGATCTAAAAATGGCACTATGAACTCAGAGATAACAAAATTCCTCTTTTTGCAGTTAAGTTACTCATTAAGTTGAAAAATTCACGTTACACATGAAGACTGAATATAACTTAATAAATACTTTGAGTTACGGAGAGTGATTAACGATATGCTGATTGACTGAATAATTGATAATACTAATAACGAGATTTAGAGATAATTTCGAGTGATCAAGGTGATAGGATGATAAATGATTGCATGTCGAAAAAGTGGTTTGTTTACGTTGATAAGAAAGTTATTATTGAATAACGTTTCCTGTAATTAGTCAAATTTGAGTTCAACGCACACCGTACTATCACTGAAAAGACATGAAGTATCAATATGCAATGCATGTGCAGAAAAAAAATCCATAAATTGTAGTAAAAATTAAGTGTAACGTGAATGCATAGTTTTCGACTCATTAGACGTTTTATAAGCCGGGCCTGTTCTTCCATAAGGCCTGTTAGGCCCCCGCCAAGGGCCCTAAATTTTCAGGGCCCCGAAATTTCAGTTTCTATTATGCTAAAGCCCCAAAATGTCAGCAAACTAAAAAAAAATTCTGATACTCCACTTTGTTTTTTGCTCGATTTTGAATGAGAAATTAGTCTAACTTGATTGTTTTAGTCGATATTTATAAGGAAGCCAATAAAATTGTAGCACAATTTGATACATAGGTCATATAGCACCATCATTACTGGAAATCATACATAACATTTTCCGTAAAGGGAAATAGACTGTGCCTATAGTCTGAGTTTTCCTAGAACAGGCTCTGTTTATAAGAGATGTTTTTCATTCTGATACTTTTAATTGTGACTTTTTTTTTTATGTCATAAGGACCCTTAGCAAAAATGGTACCTAAATTTTTATAATTTAATTTTATTTTAACCAATACCAATACAATCAGTATCAAATTTTAGGGAAGTTGTTTATGAAATGTTATATATTTACCTATTTGTCCCCCTTATATATTTTAACACATCCCCGATTCTTTGACAACTCCATTCCAACTCACACAAACACAGTTTTTCCATCATAAAAATAACAAACACCAACAAAAACAACTTCCCCTTGTCCATCACCCAAGACTCTTCTTTTAATGTCATTATTTTCTTTTTTTCTCTGCTTCCAAAAAAAGAAAAACACACTGAAGAAGAACAGTCTGTCCTTGGGGAACAGTCCACAGTGGGAGTATGTTCCTCCCGTTACAGGGACCAATCAGGATGCAGAGATCCATCACTGTCCTGTCCATGGCGGGCCACTCGGAAAAGAAGATGCGGCCAAATTAAGGCATCCGAGATTGCTTCTTTTCGGCTTGTCTTATCCACTGATTTGGTTCGGAGGTTTTTTTTCTGTATGTGATTACAGTTGAAGAGTTGGTTAGTCTAGGAACAAGCTATGGGATTTTAGTTTAAAAATAATTGAGATTGTTGTGTCAATAATCATATTATTCTTTAATTTAAAGATAAACAAGTTTCCCCCCTTTCGATAAATTTAAAGTTATGTGCACTCTTAAAACGAATGAGTGATTTTAACTCAGTCTGAGTAATTTTCACTCCTCCAGTCTGGAAAATGCACTTCTCCTCTTGGAGTGGATCCTTTGTGTGTTAAACCTCCGACAGGATCACTCCAAACGAGTGATTTTAACTCAGTCTGATTTAATATTCACTCCTTTCCAGTGTCGAAAATGCACTTCTCCTACTGGAGTGGATTTCACTCGTTTGTTTTAAGAGTGTGTACTTTTAACGTTTGCAAACAAAATTATGCACTTCAAATTACCCATATACTAATTTACGTTTAAAATTATGTAAAACGGTCAAATTAAGGCATCCGAGATTGCTTCTTTTCGGCTTGTCTTATCCACTGATTTGGTTGGGTTTTTTTTTTCTGTATGTGATTACAGTTGAAGAGTTGGTTAGTCTAAGAACAAGCTATCTGATTTTAGTTTAAAAATAATTGAGATTGTTGTATCAATGAACATATTATTCTTTCCTTTTGAAGAAAACAAGTGTTCCCCCTTTCGATAAATTTAAAGTTATGTGTACATTTAACGTTTGCAAATAAAATTGTGCACTTCAAATTACACAGACATTAATTTGCGTTTAAAATTATGTAAAGCGGTCATATTAAGGCATCCAAGATTGCTTCTTTTCGGCTTGTCTTATCCACTGATTTGGTTCGGAGGTTTTTTCCGTATGTGATTACAGTTGAAGAGTTGGTTAGTGAAAGAACAAGCTATGGGCTTTTTTTTAAGTGATATTTTTGTGGCAATGAACATATTATTCCTTACTTTAAATGTAGAGGTTTCCAAATTTTAATAAATTGTAAGTTAAGTGCACTAATAACATATACAAATAAAATCATGCACTTTAAATCGCACATACATTAATTAGGGCTTAAAATTATGTAAAGCAGTCAAATTAAGGCATCTGAGATTGCTTCTTTTCGGCTTGTCTTATCCACTGATTTGGTTCGGAGATTTTTTTTCTTTCTGTATGTGATTACAGTTGAAGAGTTGGTTAGTCTAAGAACAAGCTATCTGATTTTAGTTTAAAAATAATTGAGATTGTTGTGTCAATGAACATATTATTCTTTCCTTTAAAGAAAACAAGTTTTCCCCCTTTCGATAAATTTAAAGTTATGTGTACTTTTAACGTTTGCAAATAAAATTGTGCACTTTAAATCGCACATACACTAATTTGCATTTAAAATTATGTAAAGCAGTCAAATTAAGGCATCCGAGATTGCTTCTTTTCGGCTTGTCTTAGCCACTGATTTGGTTCGAAGGTTTTTTTTCTGTATGCGATTACAGTTGAAGAGTTGGTTAGTGGAATAATATGCCACCATGGATTTGCCATACGGATTTTTTAAAAAAAATATTTGAGATTGTTGTGCCCCAATGGGCATATCATTCCTTCTTTTAATGATAACAAGTTTCCCACTTTTCGTAAATTTTAAGTTAATTTATTTTATTTCGATTGTTGGCGATAGTTTGATATTATTTAAATCCATTGTCTTATCCACTGATTTGGTTCGGAGTGTTTTTTTCTGCATGTGATTACAGTTGAAGAGTTGGTTAGTGGAATAATATGCCACCATGGATTTGCCATACGGATTTTTTTTTCAAAAATAATTGAGATTGTTGTGCCCCAATGGGCATATCATTCCTTCTTTTAATGATAACAAGTTCCCCACTTTTCGTAAATTAAAAGTTAATTTATTTTATTTCGATTGTTGGCGATAGTTTGATATTATTTAAATCCATTGTCTTATCCACTGATTTGGTTCGGAGTGTTTTTTTCTGCATGTGATTACAGTTGAAGAGTTGGTTAGTGGAAGAACAAGCTATGGGATTAAAAAAAATGAGAATGTTGTGTCAATGAGCATATTATTCCTTCTTTTAATGATAACTCAAAATTTATGAAAAGTGGATAACTTGTTATGTTATTTCGATTGTTGTCAACGGTTTGATATTATTTTGTTTCAATTGTTGTCAAAGAATAAGAAGTTTGTGTATAGTTTTATTTCAATTGCCGTCAAAGAATCAGAAGTTGGTGTATAGTTTTATTTAAATTGTTGTCAAAGAATACGAAAATTGTGTATGGTTTTATTTCAATCGTTGACAAGAATATAAAGTATGGGTATAATTTTAATTCGATTGTTGTCAAAGAATAAGAAGTTTGAGTATAGTTTTATTTCAATTGTTGTTAAAGAATAAAAAGTTGGAGCATAGTTTTATTTCAATTGTTGTCAAAGAATAAGAAGTTTGTGTATAGCTTTATTTCAATTGTTGTCAAAGAATAATAAATTTTGAAGTTTTATTTCAATTGTTGACAAGAATATAAAGTATGTGTATAGTTTTATTTTGATTGTTGTCAGAGAATAAGAAGTTTTTATGAAGCTTTATTTGAATTGTTTTCAAAGAATAATAAACGAGCAGATTTTTCTCAATATATCAAAAGAATAAACATCCGAGAGAAGTAGACATATGAAGGGTCTAGTTGCAAAACTCACATTCTCCGACGTATAACTTATATATAAGATCCAGTCCACTCATTGGCAATTTCTTTCAATTGTAGGGTAGGTACACATATTTTCCGGCTTGTATGCTCGATCAGAGACCTTCTTATAAGCCTTCGTCAAATAAGACAAACACAGAAAGAATTTTCACTGACACAGAGAATGGAAGTACACCCATAGCGAAGGCGGAAATCGAACCCGCACCCGTTACAGCACTCAAATTGCTATCATAATGGTCTTCGATCCAATCCACATGGTCTTCCAGGCCCCCTTTTAATTGAATTTTTTCAATCATCAAAAATTGCCAATGGACGGACGGATATCTAAATTATACTTTGAAGAAGAGTTATCTTGCAAGTTCACCCTTCATATAAACAGTCCAAAAATAGCACAGAAACATTTTTTTCCAGCAACACGTGCGTATTTTTAATGTATATACAGCGGAGAAAGTGGGGGGGAAATAAGTGGGGGGATGACTTCAATTAGAATGCCATGCCCATCCCCCCCTCTATGGATTGTGTATTTGAGAGATATAAGAAGTAGGGGGATGGATAGTCATTTTCTTGAAAAGTGGGGTGACGCGTCACCCCGTGTCTACCCGCTCTTTCAGCACTGTGTATATATTAAGTATTTTTTTCTAATTTAATATTTTTAAAAGGAATTTACAGTAGTGAACATTCTTTAAAAAATATTTATTGCAGAAGTTTTTTTTATTTATAAAATTTTTAATTAATGTATTAAAAATATATATTTAAAAATCTAACACAATTAAAAACGATTTATTCTCTTGCCACTTTACATATCTTACATATTGTATCATCATGAGGCATGCATTTAAAAATTAAACGCTAACTTCTTATAATATAAAACCCTCCACTTAGAAAACTTTTTTCTAGCTTTTTTCTGAAACACAAGCACTTCTAGAATAAAAAAAATAAACTCACAATCAAGTAGCAAATAAGTACTACCAGTATACATAAAAAAGCTTCCTAAGCAAGAGATTCGTCCTGGATTTCTTGGTCGCTTTATCATCATTTGATGGCGGGGAGAATTCCCAATTGGATTTCGAGAGCACTACTATCGCGAAATCAAGGCTCTGGTTTCCGTTGCAGCAAATCAAATCCAACAGCAGGCTGCAGTTTGTAAAGGGGAGAGATCTGATTGCTGTACAATTTAGTTAAAAGTGCTCGATTTTTGTTTTTATATCTTTAAAAGAAAAAAATTCATTTTGAAATAAAATATAAAATAAACGTAAGTTTATTGTATGGTTTGTAACCGTAAGGCATTGTTAAAAGATCAAGCATTGAATTTTAAAATTTTTACACGTGGATAACTGTTAAGTTAAAATTGTGAGCCCATATAGAAATGGAAATATGATAAATTGTCCTCGAATGGTTTTTTTTCTCGATTGGTATAAACTTTGAGGAATTGTTTTAAATAGCACGAAGTTTAACACCTCTCAAAAAGAATTTAACGACCCAAAAATTAAGAGCCAAAACTTTAGAATGACAGATTCGGTCATAATAGCTAAGGAATACAAAAAAAATACCCACAAATAATTCCCTATTAGTAAAGTTTTATAAATACAATGATTTTCAAAACCACAATGTATTTTCAATACTTTGTATTTCTATATATGTTCACAAAACGCACATTAAGGACTGAAACATCTTAACTCAGCATATAAAAAGTATTCAAATCAATGCTTACACAAAAAAAAGCCAATCTATTAAAAAAATACCAAAAGCTCAAAAGCAAAAAAAAAATATTCAAATTTGCTATCACTATTACAATTATCTAACCCAAAAAGCCAACTTCCACGTGAAGATGGGTCATGTGCACATATAGATTTCCACCACTAGCTTCTTTTAATACCAAAAGATTTAAATAAGAACCCTGGTGGGAAATTCTCCAAAGGAAAGTATTCCGTTTTACTTTTAGCTGTTCGCATAAATTGGCGCCTTCGTGCTCCCCTCCATGCGAAGTAGCAAAAACATCCCTTTCCCCATCCTCTTTTGGGTCTGTGGACCAATCACTGATAGCTCATCAATCATAAAGTGGCAGTTCCAGCCTAGCTTATGTTTAGGTGCAAAAGAGATGTCTGCATTCTCGGGGTCTCTGGCTGACAGATTTTCGACAACTTAGTTCGAGCAACTTATGGAAGAAATTCCTAGAAATATTTTAAAATAGAATTAATAATAATAATAATTAAAAATGAAGAATCACTTTGCTTTTTCTAAAAACAAAGTGCGGAAAGGCTAAATTAGTGAGAGGATCATAATAGTAAGTTTTATACTTTTTATTTCATGACTGTGGTGAGGACTTGAACTTATTAGCCAACTAATTTAATTTCTCTTAATTAAAAAAAAATTAAAATTGATGGGTAGTTATTATCGATGCGACATTTAAGTATTTCCTTCCTGATTGATGGCGACTAAAGCTTTGTCTGGTTTCTGCACTGTAAATAAACCCTCTAATTTACAATCACAGTGGATGGTCAAAGTGCTGCCATCATCTTATGCTGTGATTTTACGTATGACGTAAAATTTTTTGTGTCGTACAGGCGAGTACTTTTGCTACACTTTCTCGGATTGTATGCCACCCATCTTTGTTGTTTAAAAGCTATTGAACTAAATTTGTTCATGTGACTTTCATAACGTCAACTTGCTTCAAAAGAAACAATGCCACTCAATGCAGAATTACCTGCTGCAATTTACAGAAATTATTATTGAGCAGTCTTGGTCGAAAATTTGTCCATTATGAACATGAAACTATACACTTCAACTGTGCTAACAAATTCCATTGCTAAAAACTACAATCGCCTATTGCTCTCCCTTTATTCTATCAATAAACCAACAACTAAGCAATTCCAAAAATAAGAACAAACCAATTCAATCAATCAATCCCCCTTTCCGAAATCGAACTATCTTCCTATTAACCGAACTCATCTCTCTTTCTTCCGAGCATTTCCTTCTTCTTCTCGATACAAGAAAGACGAAGAAATTTGTTTTAGATGGTCGCCACACTACTCCCCTCCCCGACCTAGTGTTCGGTCCGATGACAACCATGGATGACGAAGAATTGAAATGGTGTTTATTCACCAGTTTTATCCCTTTTGCCTACTGTCCTGGTACAGCTGGGGAAAAAAAAAACGCTCCACCCCACGTTTCTCAGCTGCTATTGGACAAGGAACTTTGTGAAAGGTGTCATTTTTCAGGAAATAGCATAAGGAACTGAGAACTGGCAACAAAAATTGTATAAGGGGTCGTCTACATATTAAAATGTGTACCAACTTTGAAAACTCCAATGGCAACACCCAATTTTTTTTACATAAAAATATTAAGCACCTTCAAAATACCCCATGTGTAAAAAATAATTATTTACTTTGCATTATTTGCTAAGCTATAAGCATTCAAAGTTGAACGCCCATAATGTTAAAAAAGTTTCATGAACTTTTATTCATATCTCCACAAATAAAAGGAATTAAACAAAGATTTTTTTTCATTATATACTTCTTAATCTTCCAAAAACAAATCACACAAGTTTTTTCATCAATTTTTCAGTTTTAATAATTTTTTATTTAAATTTAAATAATAAAAAATAAAACATGAATAGCAACCCCAAATTTTTTTTACATAAATCGATAAAGTAGATCAAGTAGAACCAAAATCCCAAATTTTTTAATTCAAAAACAATTATTTGCCGAGTTATTGTAAAAAAACTGAAAAAGACGAATTTTAGGGATCGTGTAAAAAATTACTTGGCGAATTCGATCCTAACTTGCATTATCGTTTGGTGATTGAAAAGCATTTGTTGATAAATGTTTATTCAAATTATTGATGTCTGAAAAAAATCTAAAAATCTTTTCTTATTTCAAGTGCATGCAATGTATTTTGTTTGTCGAATTAACTTATTTATCGAATTAACTAAATTATATCGATTATTATGTTTTTAAATATGTGTTATTTCCAATACAATTTCAAGAAGTGAGTATAAAAAATAAATATGCTAAAATATAATTGGAATTCGGTTTTCAGTACATTTTATTGTTACCACATTGCTTATTTAAAATTATTAGTGCCCACTTTCCTTGATTTTAAATCATTGCCCAATCATTCTGAATAATTTTATTTTGCTTTCCTTAAATATCGTGCTAAGGTTGTAACCCTCCGTTTTGAAATACGTGGTTTATATTACCGATAAAGGGCGACAAATTTTTAACAAACTTTTTGCAGCAATATTAATGAAACAAAAATTTGCATAAAAAATACATTAATGCAATAATCATGTTAGTCAATGTGATTATAACTAATCGCATTTGAAAATCTGTTCGTTATAAATAGTTAGTTAGGTTTGAATTAACGTCGCGCTAGAGCTACACGAGGGCTATTGGCGACGGGCATCGTATTTTAGAACCACAGTCAGGTGACGAGCCAACACCTGAATAGGCACCCAACGCAACCGTTAAGGGCGACATCGTACGCAGCGTTAGGACTTTGAAGGATATTTAACGTGCACTCCCTTACACGGGGTATTATTCGTCGGACATTTTTGGCTGCACGGGCCGTTTATAGGTCGGCAGCTATTTTGGCGATGCCCGGACCCGAACCTGGGACCTTCCGCATGGAGTGCTTAACCGACTGGGCTCCCCAGCCCCCTCGTTATAAATAACCGTATATGCGACTTAAATTAAAATTAAAACTTTTTATCTTCTAGTCTTTATTTTATTTCCGAATTTATAATTTCAAAATAAAAAAACATTAAAAAAATCACAATATTAGTGAAGAAAGTTAAATTTTAGCATCCGTTGGCGAGATTATGTTAACCCAGTTAGTTTGTTGTTTTGAAAAGACGCAACCCATATATTACTGTTTTCACTTTAGAGATGTCCCCCTAAACGAGTTCAAAATTAATGCTTTAATAACTCAGCAAATAATGCAAAATAAATAATTCTTTTTTATACATGGGGTATTTTGAAGGTGCTGAACATTTTTATGTAAAAAAAATTGGGTGTTGCCATTGGAATTTTCAAAGTTGGTACTCATTTTAATATGTAGACGACCCCTTATGCAATTTTTGTTGCCAGTTCAAAATTCCTTACGCTATTTCCTGAAAAATGACACCTTTCATAAAGTTCTTTGACCAATAGCAGCCGAGAAAAAAAGGGTGGAGCGTTTTTTTTTTTTCCCCAGCTGTACTGCTGCTTGCTGCATAGATTAAATACACTCTAGATCTGAAACTCTGATTGGATTAGCATTGAGGATTTTCTGTGTTGAAATTGACTTAGACACTAGCGTCCTCAATTGTGTCTAAGGGAACTAATGTAATGGCTGCCTTTTTCTAGGAAAAACTGAACAGTAGCACTGCAATCGGAAGTACAATTATGACAATCACAAATCAATCGTTAGTAGTGTATTAGTTCCTTTCGAGCGCTGTGTATCAGATTGACTTGCTGGTCCAGATTATTCTTAGTCTATGAACTGTTGATGGTACACATGTTGTACCATCAGTAGGCAAAACTGTTGGTTAATATGTTTTATTTGTAGCATAATATTTGTAGTATAACATTTGCCTTAATATTTTTTTTGTATTGTAGTTCATGGAAACATCTCTATACAATTACAGTAGAGTTCCTATCCAGTCTCTTATAAGCATCTTCAAAGTTTTATAATAAGTCTAATGATGCTTGATATGTATCGACACTATAAAAAGGTCCTAAGTATTGTGT
This sequence comes from Hylyphantes graminicola, assembly GCA_023701765.1. Lineage (NCBI taxonomy): Eukaryota > Metazoa > Arthropoda > Arachnida > Araneae > Linyphiidae > Hylyphantes > Hylyphantes graminicola. The sequence continues at coordinate 65,136,351 of CM043116.1, read as the reverse complement.
GACATGTTATCATTAAAACAAAATTTAAGGGATTGACAAATCATCGTTGAAGAGCATGTGTCCTTCTTTTGCGAGATGACATTTAAAAGATCATTGGCCCAAACATCAAAAGTCATCAATATTCAGAAACTATGCTTTTCTTCAATAGTCCGCCTGAGGTTTTCGGAGAACCCTTTATGCCCTGTCTCAATAATAAACTTTTAAAATGGTTTCTGATTTCGCCCTGTAAATGAAAGTACTCCAGTTTATCATCACAGTGCGATGTTCAAAGTACTACCATCACCCTGTGTTGTGAATTTAAAAATGATGAAAAAAAAAATTGTGTGGTACAGGTGAAAGCGTTTGCCAAACTGGCTTCGTGATTGGATGCGCCCATTTCCTCTGTTACAAATACAAATACAAAAATTGACGACCAACAACAGGGCAGAGGCCCAGCAAGGTTGGTCCAAAATATATGTAATGCCTTACCAGTTTCCAGTAGTTATCAATATTCTTCTTTAAGTCTTCCACTCTCTTCGAATACACAACGTATTCAGGTAAAGCCCTCCACTCATTGACGACTCTATTGTAAAACTAATGTTCCCTTACCTCCCTTCTAAAGCTCGATTTATTCTGCTATACCTCACAAATGCTACATGCTATACCTCTCTAAATTGTTCTTGCCTCTGTCCTTTTCTAAAATATTTGTTTCAAAACAAACTTTACCTCAATAGTAAAAAGTATCTCCAAAATACTATTATTTTACAGAGGTTTTTTACAGTGATGCTACAAATAACAGAATCAAACACCAACATTCTCCAAAATAACCACAAGTATCACATTCTTACTGACAAGTCACAATGATTGTAAGAAAGAGGGGGTGGGGTGCCAGTAGATGGATGAGGGGGGTCATGGGGGTCTAACTCAACCAGGGGGGGGGGACTCATTTCTCATTCTTCATTCCTCCCAAGATATCTTTTCTCGTATTCATTCAGGATGGTCGGCTTCTGTCTGGAGATAGTTTCATTTGTTGGTGGCTTTGTTGCTGAAATATATTCGGTTATTGTGTAGTTTATATGAACATTTTCCGAAGTATAATTGCTGAAATATGTTCGGTTATTGTGTGGTTCATATGAAGCTAGTAGTTGCAACATTTTCCGAAGTATAATTAAGATATAGGGTCGAGTTCGTTCATTGGTGAATTTTGACGAACTTAAACGATCGAAGACTAACGAACATTCATTCTGTTCAGAGTTTTATGATAAGTCTAATGATGTTTGATATGCACTCTTAAAACGAACAAGCGATTTTAACTCAGTCTGAGTAATTTTCACTCCTCCAGTCTGGAAAATGCACTTCTCCTCTTGGAGTGGATCCTTTGTGTGTTAAACCTCCGACAGGATCACTCCAAACGAGTGATTTTAACTCAGTCTGAGTAAATATGCATGCCTTTAGGGTGTCGAAAATGCACTTCTCCAACTGGAGTGGATTTCACTCTTTTGTTTTAAGAGTGTAGTTGCAACATTCTCCGAAGCATAATTAAGATATAGGGTCGTGGTTTTTCATTGGTGACTTTTGATGAACACAAATTCAGTAGGACGAAGTTGCCAATGAATGAGCCGGACCCTATATCTTATAGTTGTACTTTGGAGAATGTGATTTCTGAAACTACACCTTTCATATAGCTTTAAAGCGAAAGCTTTATTTTATATCGGTGATTAATATGAGCATGAAACTAATGCTTTGTATTTAAAACTTTCGAAAAAAAGTATGTAAACTGTTGTTGTTGTTGCTGCTTATCTCCTTGGTTTAGCAGAGCTAAACCAGGTCTATAATGTTTGTCACTCGTAAAAAGTCTAGGACCATGACTGGATTTTCATACATATCGTGTCTGGAAAGTCCCAGACAGTCCAGGATGTGGTCGGGTGCCGCCTGTTTGTTGGAACACTTCGGGCAGATAGGAAAGGTCTTCTTCCCATTCGTGTAACACAGAGATTAAGTATGTAAACTAGTTACATAATCATCCGATTCACTGAAATCCATTCTGAATGAAGTTTAATCAGTTTACCAATTCTTAAACACAATGAAATTTACAGTTAACTATATTTATTCTAAAGATCTCGAAAAATGACTAATTAATTTTCTTTCAATTCTAACAAATTATGTTTTACTTTCGAAGTTAAAAAGAAACTCATTTTGAATCTCATTTGAAACTCGTTTAAAACAATTTTACCTCATTCTTGTATAGAGATACCACGAAAAAATATGTTTTAGGGAAAAAAACATACGAAAATAACTACGAATAATAACTAAGGAATATAAATTTTAAATAGGTAAGCTTGTTTTCAGATTCCAATAGAATATTTCTATAGACTCCTTTCTTTCGTAGATCCAATAAGTTCTTATTCCAACCACTTCTGAAAAAAATTACATTCAAGGCTCCTTTACAAAACACTTCCCAAAAAATCTCCCACATTTTTCTCCAGCCCACTCCCACGAAAACTGGACTTGTTCAATTCGGAAGAAACGCATGTTCCCGAACAACAACAAAGAAAGAAAAATAGAAGAAACTGCTTCAGTGTGCGGCAGTGGAAGAAACATTACAGGAAAGGTTTTGCGTTTGACAAACGATGCTGTGCGGATTCCCGACGGGTCTGGAAATGCATCTTCCCAGCGATGCTCGCGGATGATGCATCGCTTATAAAAGACGAGGCCATTACTCAATATGCGCGCCGCCCGCACAAATCAATTGAAACACTTCGCTTCTGCTATCTCGCTGCATCAGAACATGGAGGCGAGAATGTGGGGCTTGGCGGCGAATAATGCATGATGCCGGTTGAAAGTGGCCAAATTGATGTGATATTGTTCAAGAAAAGTGATCTACACTCCTTACCAACCTACCTTGGGTAAAAACAAAGAGTAAAAATGCAGAAGAAAAAGAACGGTTGGTCCGTTAGTGGGAAACTCTTGTAAAGTAATATTTACATACAAAATGATTTGAATACAATATAACCAAAATACAATTTTCATTCTGATAAACTTGCAAAATTTTCTCAAATAATATTAAAATATGTTAGACCTTAAAAGAAATTAATGTTTTAAACATGTTTTCTGGATGGATTCACAAATAATGTATGAAACTATTTACATCCGCGGGAAGGATCTTCTCCATTGCATATGCATAGTTCTATTTACCCAACTTAGGATGGCAAGGAGTGTAGAAATGAGACTTCAATACAAAACGTTTAGATTCATTCTTTCACAATTGATAAATAATATTCTGCGAATGAAAATTACCGTAGTTGCAGATTGCAGTATTATACCAGAATTAATGCAAGTGCTAATATCTCCCCAGACATGTATGATTTAAACTATTATCATTATTATTTTTACCATAATTATTGTCGATATTGATGTTGTTGTCGTTATTATTATTAATAATGAATAATTTGCAACCAAGCTATAAACTTGATACCACGGTACGTGTCCACGGAAGCGGTCAGCTTTTAAAAAGAAGAATGGCCATGACATCAAGCCAGTAACACTGTTTTGTTACTTATTCAACGACAACGCCAAAATATTCGTAAAACCTTATTTTGGGCCTATTGAGGAAACGATAAATTTCTTCATTTTATAAACCGAGTTTTGTATTGAACTTTGGTGCTGCACCATCTACTTCTTATTCGTGCCTCGCTGCAGCTTTGTAAACAACGAATTGGATGGGGGTCGGACACAAATCCTGAACCTACAGCAAGCTTGAATTGGCTGGATTAACGTTGTACTAGAAATAAACGTCGGTTTATAGGCAACTAATATATTATAAACTATTACCAGAGACCAGAGTCGAGGTCCTCCCACCGTTTGGACATGTAACGCAAATGCAAATTTAAAATCAAAAGCTACATAAAAGACCTGTGCAAAGGTAAAGAGAAGGATTGTTGAAGTTTTTCTTAAAACGTTAAAAACATATTTTTGGACGTTTCTAAAATTTTAAACAACTTTAATGCTTTTTACCGCATAGATCCTCCATTTTTAGCAGTACACCAAATTTGATAAGCGTTTATAATATTCGAGTTTATTTCCTATGCGTCTGATGAAAATTTCCAAACATTAAAAAAAAGATTAACTGATACAAGAATTCAAATTTAACTCTTTCTAAACTATTTCCATTTTCGAATTCACAAAGAAAAATCAGCACTGTTGAACAACTTTTATGTCACATTTTAATCCATTTTCATCAATGCATCAACTTTGAGAGGTGTTTCTAATTCGGGAATCACACTAACGAAATTGTCATTCCAAAATATTTTCAAATAAACATATAAAACCCGAACTGTTAAACGTTTTCTATAAGACATTTGATCCCTAATTTCCAGCAGTTTATTAAATTTTGAGAGGTGTGTCAAATTGTGGTCATTGTTATTTCTATTTGTTATTAAGCCATTTCAAGTTAAAATTGTAAAAAAAAAAAATCAACACAGTTGATCAGCTTCGAAAAATTGTGTCTTTTTCAATCCTCCATTTTCAACAGCGCATCAACTTTGAAAGCTGCGTCTAATTCGGGAGTCCCACTAACGAAATTTTCATTCCAAAATATTTTCGAATAAACATATAAAACCCTAACTATTAAATATTTTCTATAACGCACATTTGGTCCTTTATTTCCAGCAGTTTATTACATTTTGAGAGGTGTGTCAAATAGTGGTCATTGTTATTTCGATTTGTTATTAAGATATTTCAAGTTAAAATAAAAAAATATATCAACACAGTTGATCAGCTTTGATGTATTGTGTCCTTTTCAATCCTCCATTTTCAACAGTGCATCAACTTTGAGAGGTGTGTCGAATTCATGAGTCATACTAAAGAAATTGTCATTCCAAAATATTTTAAAATAAACTCAGAAAACACGAACTATTAAACATTTTCTATAATACATTTGATCCTTCATTTCCAAGAGTTTATTTAATTTTGAGAGGTGTGTCAACGGGGGTGGTCATTGTTATTTCGGTTTGTTATTAAGCTATTTCAATTTAAAATATAAAAAAAATCAACACAGTTGATCAGCTTCGATGTCTTGTGTCCTTTTCAATCCTCCATTTTCAACAGAGCGCATCAACTTTGAGAGGTGTGTCTAATTCGGGAGTCGCACTAACGAAATTGTCATTCCAAAATATTTTCAAATAAACACATATAAAAACCTCCGAATACCGGACACTCGCGGTGCCGGGCATTTTGTCCGCTATTTGGAGGTGTCCGTTATTGGGGGGGGGGTAAATTTTTATTTTTGAAAAAAAAAACCATCACTGAACTAAAGGTTAAAATTATTCTTAATCTAAAGGAAATAAATTTAATAGCTTTGATTTATAATATAAGTAAATAAGTACATTTTGATAGCCTTGTCCGGAAAGATGCCGTAAAATAAACCAGTCTTATCACAATTAAAAATGTCTCGATCCTCATACCCTTCAAACTATTGAATCAGTTCGGCGAGTGCAGAAACCACTTCAGTAAAAAAAAATCCGATAACCCGTTTTCAATGAAAATAAGCATAGAAAGGCAAGATGCGTGTTGGGTGCAAAAACTACGTTAGTCTGTTGAGTAGTTCCGTAAATACAGGACGTTTGATTCGAGTGTGCAGAAATAGAGGAGGAGTTATTACGTTATTTCTACCTCCTCAAAAATTTGAAATTTGTGACTGACGTTGTTTCTGCACTCACCGATTCAATTGTTTAAGTCTTTTGATCCAGTCGGCAACTTGAGTGGTATCCACAGACTTTTATTCGCCGATTACTGCTTTGAAAGAAATATCACGGCTTATCTGCGTTTTTCCAACTTCAAAACGTTCTGCAGTAGATCTCACACTTAGCTTTTCTTTTTCAGCAACATCCATTTTTTCTTTTAGCGTTGACATTTTTCTCTTTAAACACATTATTTTACTTAATCTAAATCACCTCTCGTTACTTGTTAGCAACTCGACTTTTTAGGATTATGAGCAATTAGAAATCGGACACAACTCCAGGCAAGCGGTCAAACAAGTTCGCGAAGTGGACAGGGGCGTTTGCATTCACTCCCTCTCAATTCTCGGAAAAAGAAGATTTCGAGAATAATGGGGGAAATTGACATGGGGCGTGTAGAAACCATTGTAAAGCTATGGTGGTCATTCTAAGGTTACTAGAAGGTCATAGAACAGTCACCAATACGTAGTTTGACGATAAGAAAATGAGGGTGCAAAAATATTTGGATGCAAAAATGTGTTTTATTGGGATTGAAAGCCGAATTAAATACAAAAAAATGCGTCCGCTATTTAGAGTAACCTATGTTAAGGGACTGGGACTTGAGAAAATGTCCGTTATTTAGAGGTGTCCGTTAGAGGAGGTAACACTAAAACAAAAACTATTTAATATTTTGAATAATACACTTGATCATTCATTTCCAGCAGTTTATTAAATTTTGATAGGTGTGCCAAATACATTGTTTTCTTCTCTTTGTTACTAAGCTATTTCAAGTAAATATTTATAAAAAAATCATCAATGGTTGAACAACTTCGATGTCTTGTGTCCTTTTCAATCCCTCATTTTCAACAGAGCGCATCAACTTTGAGAGGTGTGTCTAATTCGGGAGTCGCACTAACGAAATTGTCTCTTCCCCTTCATTTGTGTAATGGAAGCGCGCTTATTTCTGTCCCCGAAGCAGAGGGACTTGTCACTGAGAAAAGACGGAGACAAATGATAAGTTGTGTGTTAGCTACATATACGAATCACCAATGTAAAAGAGACTCCAGTCCGCTAGGAAATTTTCCGCTAGGCTTCTTCCTCTATATGTTTTAGTTTGAGAAAGAGCGTGGGTGGAAAACTTCCTCTGGACTTGATAACTTTGTATATTTGGGGTTTCGTACGGAAAGACCAGAATAGCAACTTCGGGTGTATGATGCTGGGAAAATTATACCGGGATATGTCACTCAAACACATGTTAACTGTCCCATTTCGATTTATTAGTTTTCTTCTCTTTTAAAAATTCATAATTTTTTTCGCTATAATTGAATTTCATATTTATTATTATCGCATTAAACACAAGTATTTTTCGTTTTCAATATTATTCATCCAAAGCTGTTTTTATTGAGTTAAAAATATTTACGCTTACTTAAATTATGCATTTCCTTCCCACACATTTGGAGGATTTATCATTTACTATAGTAGACTTACTATTACTATATAAGCATTGTTTTTCTCATAATTTAATCAAACTATAAGTGCATAACCAGTCAAACTATAAGTCAAACAAAATGATTAATGTTTTTCCGAGTTTCATTGCTTGGGTGGTAAGTTGTATTTGCTTATGATTTCATGCTATTTATCTGCTCTCCAATAAATTATCATAAATTATAATAAATTATTAACTATTGCATTAAAAGAACTATCATTAATATAATTTATATTATTATTTTTTTATAATTGTTGCATTAAAATTTTGGATTTTAAATTTTTAAACTTTTGAGAAGATTGTTTTCAGATTAAAATGAGGACATACTTCAAAAGTATTTTCTAGGCAGCATAAAAATAATACGACTGTTATTCGTTTTTTTTTCTTGTGTGAAATTAAAATCTTATATGTGGAAGCACTAATTAATTTAACATGCATAATAATTTATTATGATAATACATACTGCAATAATAGAAAAAGATTCCATACTAAAGCTGAACACAATAAAATATTCAAATTACTAAATTAATTTAGAGAAATAATAAAGACTTATTTAAACTATACCTGTTTTCTTTTACAGTTGTGAAAATACTATTTATATTTAATGTCACTCATAATTACTAATTATAATTTTATATATTAAATTATTATATACTTTTATATATTAAAAAAACTATTGCAACGCATGAAAAGAATTTCAATGTGACAACAACATAACAAAGGCTCAAACTCCCATGATACTTACCAAATTGTTCTATAATCCTTCTTATTTCTGTGAAGGGTTAGAATAAGTGGTGGAAGGTAACAGACGATCCATTCCAAAAGTGCCTTGAAGAAGATGGAGTACGATGCAGTAATTGGAGCTCACAATGGGGGCAACAACTTAATACGCATAAGCCACTTTGGAGGAGTGGATTATGCGTATTATAAAAGAGGATTTTCTTTCATTTGTCAGCAATTTTGAGGGGATGTTTATGAATGTCGCTAAGTTTTTATTGATTTTTGAAGGGTTCTTTCTTTGTAATCGGAACCACCAAGACCGGGTATCAATTAAACCAATAACCAATTCTGCTTGTGCAAAATTTTTAGACCATATTTCTTTCAATAAAAATGTACCGTAACTGATTGGATTGAGAAGTAAAGAATTTAAAGTCAAAAAATGGTCTTAATGTGTCGAGAAAGTGGTTTTTACTTTTGTACCCTTCGTACTATTGGGGCCCGGATGGCCAAGTGGTTTGGACCATAATGCTAGCAATCTGCGCTATGTAACGGGTGCGGGTTCGATTCCCGCCTTCGCCCTGGGAGTACTTTCATTTCTCTGCGACAGTAAAAAATTCTCTGTCTGTCTTACTTTACGAAGGCTTATTAAGCGGGTCTCTGATCAAGCACACAAGCCGGAATATATATGTACCTAACCTGTACCCTTTGTAAAAAAAGTTGTAAAAAATATTCTATAGCATCCTTTTGACTCATAGTAATCGCTGTCGACAACTGTTTCAGAGTTAGTTGGCGAAGTATCGAAATTTGTATGATTTTTGAACAATTTGAAATATTTACACAAGTTGCAAATCGGATATTTTATGTTAGTTCGAAGAGTTTGATTGGAACTAATTGATTATTAGACAGCACAAAATAATGTACAATTTTAAAATTTTACTGTCGATTGAATTTTGTTTTGTGCCAGTACAACATTTTCATTATAAGGTCACGCATACATTCATATTTTATTAAAACAGAAAAAAATTCATGTAAATTTTTAATAATTCTGTATTAACATTAGTTCTAACAGTTTAAAACTAATGTATTCCTGCTTGTAAAAAATATAGCATTGCAATTATTAGAAAAGCTTATCACAAATTCATACAAAATCAAATGACAAAAATGTATCAACGATAAATATAAACATTTTCAAGTGTGAATATTCTGTCAGGTCATCCTCCAACTTGTTGCCATTCCCTAGAAGATAAATAAGACAAACTCTTCCATCACTGCAACTGCACTCCCTTTCTTTTTCACGATCGCTGATTGGACAACTAGATCCGGCGTTCCAATTAAGAAAGTGCTGATTAGTTCTTTCTTTGGCGTCTTTCTCCGAAAGACATCCGACTGCTTTCTTCTTCCTGAAACTAAAAGATCGCTCCTTCTAATCCGATCCTAGGGTTGCCCGTTGCCTCCTGAATGGTCGCCAACGTGGCAAATATTTGATGCAAAAAAAGACAAATATCTGCTTATATTGTTGCAAAGAATTTCATAAAAATGAATAAATTGGCATTTACGTATAAAGCGATGTAGACTTCCTTTTTATAGCTATAAAACTTTTAGTTAGCATATACTTGTAGTAAAACAAAAACTTGCGGTAAAACTAGTAGTTTTTTCCACATTCAAAAACGTATATACCAATTTGTTATGCATAATAAATGGTGCGAAAATAACATTACAGCGTTGTGCTCATAGTGTAAATACGCTAGAATATAATTAAATAATTGAATTATGTTTTTAAAGGGACATTAAATTTTTTCGAAAAAATAATAATAAGTTTCTAAAGAATAATAGAAACATAAAAACTTTTAAAAGCTTATAAAGTTTACAAATGTTTAAGCAATGCATAGGAATGCGACACAGCAGACATATATTATTGAACAACTTCCAAAATGTTTGTAATACATGCAAACTATATTAACTTTACCTAAAATTTATTAATTTTTATACGTTTCTCATCTTAATGAAACCTGAGCAGAAAAATATATGCATTATATGGTCAAAATTAAATTTCTTCATTTTAAAGTTGCTTGACACTATTACTCAGAAAAAGTTGGAATTATTTTATGAAACAAAGTGAAAGGAGTTTTGTTCGAGGGAATAAAATATAATGTCTAACATTTTTACCACAGGGCGTTTTCAAGTAAATTACGCATTTAGCATACCTCTTAGACAGCTGAAAAATGTATGTAGTAACAAAACGTATTTAACATTATTGCATGACGGCCATCATTATCAGCAACCATCTTGAGTCGTTAAATAACATGTTCCATGGTTAACCTCAGCTTGTTCTTTGATTTTTTTGATAGCATTTCAAAGAAAATTCACAGTCACTAAAGTCAACATAGAACATGCTATCTTACACTCTTAAATCAAAAGAGTGAAATCCTTTTCCAGTTGGAGAAGTGCATTTTCGTCACTGGAAAGGAGTGAATATTAACTCAGACTGAGTTAAAATCACTCGTTTGGAGTGATCCTGCTGGAAATTTAGCACACAAAGGATCCACTCCTTTCCGAGAAGTGCATTTTCAAGACTGGAGGAGTGAAAATACTTAGATTGAGTTAAATTCGTTCGTTTGATTTAAGAGTGAACGATTCAAGATGGTTGCTGGCAATGACAGCCGTCATGTTGAACATGTTTTATGGTCAAATTTTTGGAAATAATAGTTAAAGTATGCAAAATAAGTATTTCATTTAGGAAAAACGTAACAATATTTGAAACGTAAACTTCAGTTTAGAGTACTTTGATTATGGCCCCTCTCTGATTTTTAAAAAAAAAAAACACTAAACTTAACCTGTAATTAATTAATACTAAATTCAAATAATAGAGCAAACTAAAGCATAATTTACTACCAAACCATTAATACTCTGCCAATTGGCTTGTTTCACGTGATGTCTTTCTTTCCAACTTTTATTTTTGTTTTCCTTCTTCCGGTGCTACGATTAATGCTACTTTTTGACATTGATTCACCAATCAAGGCTACGAGAATTTTTTTATAATCATTTATCACTATTGTCGCAACTCAAAACTTGAATCATGCCAATCACGCGATTTCGAGCCAAACATAGCACCCACAAACCCTGCCAGGGCGCGAATCCCTTCGGTGCCCCGGCCTTTGATGAATGAGCCGCCAAGCGCTGTCACCGTCAAAGCGTCCCCGTACTTTTCATATTCAAATGACGCGTCATAATTCACGATCCGAAGGGGCCCTTCTCAATTGGCCTCGGGGGTCACAGATAGTGTCGCCCCTCGTGTCGATTCGCGTCGCCAATTAACGCATTTGCATGCGCCATCAGTCTTGGCTTCGGGAAGGTGTCTCTATTTGGTAGAAGCCCTCACGAAAGAGAAAAATAATCATTTTTTTTGTGTTGGAACTCGGTTATAACGACTCGTTTGCAACGACAACACTTGTATACCGCAATAAATGTTCGGGTTCACTTGAATTACCCCTAGAGATGATAATATCTTTCACATAAGGAACAATTTTAATTAACTTTTCGATTATAAACTAAAAGCATAGTTCATATAAAATACGAAATCCCTTCTTTAGAATCCCTTCTAAAGATTTTTTTTAAAATATACTTTTCGTTTATTAAATAAAATAAATTAGTTTCACTATTTAAATTTTATATTATTATTTGCAAAAAGTCGCCAAATTGGAAGTTTATTTCCTGCCTAAAAAATTATTGACCAGAGAAGGAGGAATGAAACTTCTCCCAAAAGCACTAGGGTTAAGATTTATTCAATAGATGTTATTTTACAACTTTAATAATAATAAGAGTATATAATAGGGAATTTACATCATTTTTCCCTCCCTTAAAAACCTCACAGTCCCTTGGGCCTTGGACGTTATAATTGAATACCTTTACATTTTTATTCCTATTATATTTAATATAGCGGTTTTAATTGGATTAAATGTCAAATTCTTCGGTTTAAATGTATTTTGTCTTACGCAAAAAATTGAGCGAAATTGTAGGACACAGCAGTTTAGCGATATTCACAACCAGTTAAAAGCTCTCTAGCATTGTTCTATTTTAAAAAATTGTACTCACACTCTTAAAACAAAAGAGTGAAATCCACTCCAGTTGGAGAAGTGCATTTTCGACACCGTAAAGGCATGCATATTTACTCATCCAAAACGTTCTTGAGAAAATCGCGGATACGTCAAGAGTAACAAATATAATTCCAAAAGTACCTAAAGGGGAAACAATACCACTGGAATTGTTGCCATTCACGAAATGACCATTAGACTAATTACTAAATTACATGAAGCATCCCCAAAACAGAAAAACCTCCAAAACCCAAAAAAGGCGTGTCGCACCCCCCCCCCCCCCTAAAAAAACCTAATCTGATATCTCCAAAAACCAGATGTCAGTTTCGGGGATTAACATATGTCACAGCCACTTCCAGCCTATCAAAGATGAGATTCCCATCCTGTGAACCAATCACCAGGCATCGAACTGCGATTGTTAATTATGTATGGATTATACACGTAATTCTGTGCATACAATGCGATGTGACGGCTGCATAAGGGATTACGTTGGCCAACGCATGTGGGGATAGGGTTAAGTAATTCAATAAGGCCGCATCGCATGTGGGAAGGGAAGGGTGTGATATTAATCTTTGTCGGAATTGATTAGTTGGTGAGTTGGATTTTTATGATAAGTTATTCTGAGTGCAAAAATAAAGTTAAAATATTTGTGGATAATGTTAATTCAATTAAAAAGTTAATTTATGGGTGACATATCGTGTTAAAAAGGATTGTTAGTCATTATCAAACAAGCTTTACAATTCCAACTTTAAATCAAAAATCTATTGAAAGATATGAATGAAATGTCCTTTCTCTTGCTTAGATTAAACAGTACAATAATTAATTCTTTGCTGATAAAAAAAGTTTAATATCTAAATATATAATACAAAGGTATTACATTGGTAAATTGAAGTTGCTGGATCAATTTGCTAAAATGTAATTTATTCAATATTCAAATTTCACAGCACATAAATAATTCGTATTTCATGATACAATCAGTAACAGAATGGACAATATGCAGTATTTTTGATAGGTATCCTTCTATTATAATATATCAAAATATAAAAAATAATAATCAAACTCTTACCTCATACATAGATTTTGACCCAATTAAATTTAAATTTATTTATAAAAACATCTTCTGTTTTGCAGAAACTTCTTATACCGGAATTTTTACATGATGTGCAAGGTTAAAATATAAACATTCTAATGTACCCAGTTTTTTTTTCTCCACCAGTGTTGATTGAACGCTAATAATCAATTTACTGTCATCCTAAATCATTTTTTAATTTCAGCAATTTTACGCCGCTGAAATCCCAACAAAAAAAGACTCACTGATCCAAAAATCGACTGAGAACATAGCTTACTGATCACTCATCCCAAAAATCTAATGACAAAAATCAAACTTTAAAAAAATTAACCCTTTTTATTCCCTCTATACACCATTTCTATTTTTTGTTCAACCAAAACCTAAACCTCCAGAAAATTGTCAAACATGGCCGAACATTTTTTCCCTAACTCCTTTCTTTTTTAATAAAAAACACACACTTTTCTTTCAAAGATTAAGTAAAGCGTGTATATTAAATTACACAGGAAGAAAATATTAAAAAGCCAGAGAGGAGAGGCTTAGAGTGAGACTTACGGCTAATCAAACATGAGAGTTGTTGTAGATGGTAAAAATAGCAATTTGTTTATATTTTACCAGTGATTTGAAATCAGCAGAAATGAATTTATCCTATTTTATTTAAAAGATGTAATTACGTTGGTGAATAATTAATCTTTTATTTTAATGAACGTAAGGGAAATGCTTCTTCCTCTAACTGTATTTACAATGCCCTACCAATCTTAATAATGTGCAAATTTTAAATTAGAAATCTAAAAGAATGTGTACTTGTTAAAGTTAGTCAATGTTTTTTTATTAGTTATTGTCTGTTAGCAAATAGTTTTAAAGTGTAAACTTTGGTATAATACCTTGATGTTTTTAGTACAAAATTATAAGGCACATTAAAGCCTAAGATTAACTTTCACTTGCACCTAGATTATTCATTTTTTCTCCACTGAACAATGTATGTAATTACTCAGTGTGTTATTGTATGCAATTTGGACTTGCATCGGATTTTGTAATCGGGCACTGAAAATCAACCTAATAATATAATAATTTTCAACCAACTTCAGGAATCTAGTTTTATCTATTCAAATGTAATTTGTATTAAAATAAACGCCATAAATTATCCCGAAGACTACATTTTACGAGCTTTTTTTTCGAAATAAACATAGAAAACAACTGTTCGGTTGCAAAAGCGCTTGCATTCAATCCCTAAGTAATATCCAACTAACTTTTTTCGTTCATAAAAAAATATCTTAATGATATATTTATTTTTGCCCTCTCTTCTGCTAGAGAGGGCACAGGTTCGAATTTTATCAGTAAAGTTGGGGAATCACGTTTTTACGTGTTTTTTCCTCATCTAAAAACTTTTTTTTTAATCATGAAACTCTGCTTTTTGTATTCTCGTTATTAATTTCTTTGCGGTTCTGTACGCTTTTTGGTGATTAGAAAAAGAATATTTCTGGTTGAGAATATTACTTAGTTTTTCTGATTATTTTGTGTGTGTGTAGGAAAGAGTTGTTTTGGGATCAAAAAATCATCCTTGTGTATTTTGCGTTAGTTTTTTTCTTGACATTTTATTTGCGTGATAATATAGGCATAATAGAATGATACTATTGGTTAACAATGTACGTTATAATAATACGAATTAATCATTTAAACATAGTTTCTGCCAATTTTATCAGGAATATCAAGTTTAATCAATGTTTGACTGATATATATGCCATTTTATAAAAATTAACGCCAAAATTAAATTTCTTCAACTGTCTCACTTAAAATGATTATGAAACATTCATTGTGTCCATCAGTTCTAATATAACGCAACGATCCAATAATTTCTTCATATCGGGACTGAGATTCATGATAATAATTTATGCTACTTGTAAGCTCAATAAACTTTAAAACAGTAAATTTTAGGAACAACCTTGCTGCCCCTCCGGAATGTTGTTTGTCTTCAATTATTGTAATTATGAACTTATTTTTGATAAGCTCAAAAATATTGCATTAATCCTTTAGGGTGTAGAATTGGCGTGGAGAGGGACCCGTGCTTGCAACCAAATTATGGTTATCCACACTCTTTTTTTTCTCCAATTTTGCCAATAGTCTAGATCAAGTGTGCCGTCGTATCAAGAGACCCAATCTCACCAAAACAAAAACAACAACGCAAATGATAGGGGGGGGGGGAACCTAACTATTTCTAACAATGACACCTAATATTACGAAACAATGCAGACCTGAAAAAAACTGTTTTTCTTCACACAAAGACAGAGGAGGTGCGACTCAACGTATAAGTAAGAAGAAAAAATTCCTATTTTGCCCGGATCCAACCATTGTGGTGTTGCCAGAACCGAAAACCGCCCCGTGGCCGTGACAGTAACTGCCCCGGAGTCAATGGCAAGACTCGTCATAATGACGGAATGAAATTACTACCTTTCGAGTGATTCGAGAAAGGAAAGCTCTCGGCCAATCGCAGCCCGCGGTCCCCAAGGTTCTGTGTTCTCTCTGTCTCTCTCTAATGATCTTTTCTTCACGGTTTGTTTGTGTGTGAAAGAAAAAAAGAATGAATGTGTCGGCCCTCTTTTTTTTGTGTGGAATTCTTCCTTCTAAGGGAAAGAGAGAATCGAATTGTTATTCTTACTTGTTCTAAAAGCTTAAGTGAAGTCAATTCATTGATGTTATAAGGCAATTATGTACATTTCGAACCCAAAATATTGTATTTTAATAAAATCAAGAATTTGGAATATCTGTCCAAGCGAATGTGAAAGTAAATGAATAAAATGTTTGTAGGTAAAGAAAAACCCGTATTTATGCTTTCGAAAACCATGTAGGTAAAAAACGTCACGTTTCGTGCCTAAAAAATTCTACGGGGTGTCTTCCATCATATAACTTAATGTCTGAATCCGAAAATTCTTAAACTTGCAAGTTTTCTGACCTTTTCAGCCAATAATAGCTTTTGAAATGAGGTCGCATTAAATATCTGTTACGACGTTTATACATATGATGAAATGGTTGATGGTATTGTAAAATATTTTATTTGTCTAAAATCGCTCGCATTTTTTGTGTGTAAATTTTAAACACACAGAACGAATTTCTACTTTTTATGTGTTGAATTTATAAGTATCAATTTAATTTAAAGGACTCTTTACTAACGGAAAAGTTTACTTTAACATGCTTTCCTTTAAAAAAATTAATTAAAAAAAACGGTGAAGTCGGGAACAGACATGGCGAACATTTTCGTGTGACTGTCTATGTATCACAATTTTGAAATTCTGTTTACTGTGTGAAAGATATGCTCCATGGTGAAGCATCTGTTATATAACTACTGTCCGTCCGTATTTCCGCACTATAAAGGAATAACTTTGAGTAAAAAAGTAAAGCGATAGTAAGTAGTTTCAGTTCTTTAAGGACTTCTCGTTCATAATATTTTTTTTCATCGAAAACGTTCAACTGAATTTTTAAAGCACTTCGAAACTTAACACAATAAATAACATCAGCGCATTTATGATCATTTACAAAATGAACATTTTAAAAACTCCAAGAACTAGAAAAGACCGCTATTTGAAAACAACCCTTAGCATTCCTACTTTTGAGCAACGCTTTTTCTACGAATAGAGAGAAGGAACCTGCATTTTTCTCTGCGGAAAGGAAAAGGAAAAAAGAACTGGCACCGCCTTTGTCTGAAGAACTGCATCAGCGGAAAGAATTGGATCAGATGCGTTTTTTAGAGATAATTTCACGCTTTTTTTGTGTTTGTGTTTTTTTTAAGGTTTTACATCCTTTAACTGCCTTTTGTTGCAGAATTCTTATCTATTCTTAACACCTTATTTGAAAAGAGATTTTAATAACAGTATTGCTTTCTGTAAGATATGTGAATATATAATTATGTGTATGCTCGGTGGTTGGGTAATTTTTGCAAAATATCTGAGAAATTCGATAAACTTGACAATTGTATAATCAAAAACAATTCCTTCATCTTAAAAATTACTACTGGAAATTTTTCAGGAGATATATTTTTGTTAATTGACATCCATTCCCGTTTAATTTTACCCTGTGTGTTTTGGAGGGGGAAAATATCTTGGCCATCTCTTACAGCAGATTCATTTGTATTATTAACATATATAAATTCAAAAGTACTATTAACATAAATAAATTCATTAGTATTAATAGCATTAGCAAATTCATAAGTATTACTAACATACACTCTTAAACTCAGTCTGAGTTAATATTCACTCCTTTCCAGTGTCGAAAATGCACTTCTCCAACTGGAGTGGATTTCACTCTTTTGGCTTAAGAGTGTAAATATATTAATAGGGTAGCCGGTGTTCGAACCCGGGATTTCTAAACTCTAAGCGGGTGTCTTACCGACTCAGCAAAAGAGCCGTTAGTCAACGAAAAGCAAATGCAATAAATACAAAAATAGTATTGAAGGGCGATTGAGCATGAAATGCATTCGAAGAAAAACGGTTCCAAATTGTATAAAAACTACTTTTCATATTTTTCTGACATTTCTTATTTTAAATTTAAAAATAGTTAGTTTCGATATCAATCTCAAACAGGATATCACGTGATTTTCTCCGAGTGAAGTAGATCGCTTTGATTTGTAAACAAATATCACGGCATTTTCGAAAAGTGTTGAAGTTTAGTGAAATTAAATTTATGCAATAACACTCCCTGAATACGTCACGATCAATTAATCGGAAGCCGCATCACGTTTTTGGCGAATTTTAATGATTTAAAACCAAAATTATTATAAATAAATCTTAAACAGAATTTTTAATTTGATATTCAGATTCCTGATTGCTTGTTCAATATGTAGTTATTTCTTGAGAATAAACTAGAGCGTTTTGGTGAACAATATAATAAAGTTTGAAAAAAATGTTTCTTTTCTCTCTTTCGTTCTCTTTCTATAAAGATAATTTAATTATATGAAATCTAATAAGCTGTATTTCCCTTTTCCCTATGTATTTATATCAATAGACTCACTAGTAAGAGTAAAAGGCCGAAGTAGTTGTTAAGGAGAAAGCACGTTTCTTGACACTATAATCCGATTAGACGATGACCGGCAATCCGATTAACCGACTTAAGCTATAAACTAAAGTGTGAAATTAACGTAAGTCAAAGAAAGTGTCTATTCAAGCCGCTTTTGGGGATTTATGTTTTCAAAGTTAACTTTTGTGAATAACAGTAGTCTATGGAAGTTAAAATACAATGTATTGTGTTGAGTGAAGCTAGCAAATAATTACTTCCTGTTAGTAAAAGCAAAATTTGAAGAGTTTTACTTTTCGAGAAAAAAAAAGATTTACCGTATGATTCATGAGTTCCAAGTGTATTTTGAGATATTCGTTTCACTGATTATTTTCTGTTTTTGGACATGGATCTATGAGTGTGATTTCCTTTAAAAAGTTAAAGCAAAAGTTAATTTTAATTTAATTTAATTGAAATTTTTCAGGTGACGTAATTTCTTAATGCTTTCATTCCTGGCTTCTTTCAAACGAAGATCCGATTGATGCTCTGTTCAAACGTGACATGATTTCACCAATCGAGTCACGAAAAGGAATTTATATTCATTTAGTATTTCAGTTGCAAATCAAGACCTGAAACATAACCATTCATACTTTACTGAACGATTTAAATTAATTAATATGGTTGATATTTTTTACATACATTTTAATACCAATAAAGCAGTTGCATTTTATCCACTAATCTTAAGCATCGATATTTTAACCTCTTGCTACCTGGCGTCCCCATTTGGGGATATTTCTTTAAAAAAATCAATAAATATTTAACACGTTATCTAGTTCTGAAGTTTACCTGGTCCGATCGAAGAAGATCCAAATATCAGGTTTCAGCCTTTGATTACAAAAAACGAAGTTGAACGAGGGCCAGCCAATATGATATAAGAGTTCTATTAAAGAGTTCTATAAAAAAAATATTTAAAATTTTCTTCAAACTTTTTAAAAAGTTCTTTTAGTAGTTAATTTAAAGACATTTTGCATTAAAAACAATGTTAAAATAATCTGTAAACTACAAATAAATGATACTGTATTTTTTTTGTTGCATTTAAAGCACAATAAAGTGCATTTTTAGAATTTAAGGCGTGTCCCTAAGTAACTCTTAAACGTAATTTTTCGTATATGACATCATTCATTAGAAGCCAATGATTATTCCTATTTCCTTATATGAAATATAAGGTAATGATATTATTGCGATGGGGATGAAAATCTGTAAGGGAGATTTGGATTAGGAAGTTTTCTGAATATTTTAGTAGGTGCTGACTCTAAAAAAGTGGTTTTTAAACATTGGGCCCTCTGAAATCACTCTACAGCTCAAACTAATATATCTACGAACTTTATATTTGGTACACGAGTGCCCTTCATACATCATAATAAGGTTCCGAAAAAGAAAGTATAGGTGCAAACGATAGCTGTAACGTACAATTATTTGGTTTTAAAGGGGGTAAAGGTAGGTACATATATATTTCGGCTTGTGTGCTTGGTCAGAGACCCGCTTATAAAGCTTTAGTTAAGTAAGACAGACACAGAAAGAATTTTTTACTGTCACATTGAAAGGAATCTACATCCAGGGAAAAGGCGGGAATCGAACCCTCACCCGTTACAGCGCGCAGACTGCTCGTAATGGTCCAAACCACTCGGTCATCCGGGCCTCTTGGTTTTAAAGTTATTGAAATTACTTTAGGGAGGTACAAAGCAGTTTCCTTTAAATATTTGTCGACTCATTGAGTGGTAATTAAAAGTCGTATAGTGCTACACACGCCAATTTCTTTTATGGATTCTCATAGAAGATCATTGCCAAAAATGTGCAAATATTGTTTAGCAAAGATCTGATGTAACTAAATCCGAATAGTCTCTCTTACGCTTCCCCTCACACAGTTCGAAAGGAAGAAGTGTTGACGTCATTGCTTCAAAGTTGGCTTCCTATTCACAGATTGCTCTTCGTCCTGTTTTTGTAGCCTCACAGAGAAATATGTGCATTTTTATCCTTCATTATAAAATAGTTCAGGAGCATGTTTTGCATATTTTGACTATATTTTTATAAAAAAAATATTATTCACTGTGTTGATTACAGACATTATTATTTTTTTATTTTGGGGTATTTTTGTGATTCTAGAGATTTTGTGATTATAATACACAACGAATAAGCAATATTTGCAGAATATGCTTCGCTAGTTGCGACACGTTACAGATATGACTTTTGAAATCTTCAAAAATCTTTCTCAGTAAGAAAAGCACACTAAATGGGATGATTTTATTAAGATTTAAAACAAAAAATTTCATTTATAAACACGAAAAACAGTTTAAGAAATAATTTTTAAAAAATAATATTCCAAAAACTGACTACTTTCTTAATTTTGATGCTCTTTCTAACCACATGAATCTAAATATGAATATATTTCCGCACCCTAGATCAATTTCTGTAACATCTGTTAAAACCAATCATTCAAACGAAAAAAAACCCCAAAATAACACCAATAACTTATTCAAGTCACGAAGGCAGAGCCTCCTCTTGATTGGTGAAAATGAGCAATTCTCCGAACACCCATCATTTCACTAATTGTATAATTCGCAAGTGTCGCAAATGTCACACCATTCATTAGAAGGGGCTTTTTTTTTTACTAAATTGAGATGAGAAAAAAAATCGTTTTTGGACGTGGTGTAATTGAGCTAATTTTCTATTGTAGAGGAATTTTGACAAGGCAGTAAACCACCGATTATATGCCGTAAAAAATTATTTAATTTCAAAGGTTTTGCTGCTATAATACATATGCATCGATTTATGAGTACTTGAATACCAATGCATTATTTCGTTCATTAGTATATTACCTATTTTATAAACAAAATAATGTGATTTTTAAAGATTCAGATTTCAGACTGATCATTTTTTATTACACTGTCTTTTTGAGTCCTAGATTTAAAAAAAAAGGCGCTTTTTAGCTGCAGTGTACTGTGTGGTGAAATGTTTCACCATATTTTTGGAATTCAGTTGAACTATTTTTTTTTTTTTAATTTTGGAAACTAACCATTTTAGGGATTCGAAATTTGGTTAAAATGTAATCTTGTTTTCACTGTTCGTAATTAAAATTCAAAGTGTAGAAATTATTCAAATGTTGTTGTGCAAATCGTTATAACAGGGAAGATGGTTGCCCGAGACTCCGAAGAGGTTTTACTTGTTTTTACACAAATAAACACAAAGACCTACACATCGACAAATTACCTTTTATTGACAAAACAAATATCCATGCGCTTACCAACCTGAATTCAAACCCGCACTCAAAAAAAAGTTTGGTAATCTGTACTAAATTTTGGTAAAATCAACTAAGATTTTTGGTGCAATAGGGGACAAATAAAGATTTGGTAAATGCTACCATTAAGATTTAGTAAACGCCATTTGGTAAATTCTACCAAATATTTTGGTATCGGACACAGATGACGATTTGGTATATGTAACAAAAGTATTTTGTAAATTTTACCAAACAAGGCACTGTTGCGTTTACTAGCAATTTGGTAGTTTATACTCATTGATTTGGTGAGTGTACTAAAGTATTTAGTAAATCTTACGAAATATTTTGTTAAACGCAGTATGACGCTGTTGTGTTTACCAACGATTTGGTAGTTTATACTCATTGATTTGGTGGGTGTAACTAAAGTATTTCGTACATTTTACCAAATATTTTGTTTAACGTAGTACGACGCTGTTGTGTTTACTAACAATTTGGTAATTTATACTCATTGATTTGGTAGGCGTAACTTAAATATTTTGTTAATTTTATCACAAATTATTATATTTTTATTTACCAAAAATGTAGCTGTTGTGTTTAATAAAATTTGTTAGTTTATATTCATTTAGTAAATATATTACCACATATTAGGCTAATATGTGGTAATATATTTACTAAATTAATGAATATAAATTAACACATTTTATTAAAAACAGCTAAATTTTTGATTAATATAATTATGTGATAAAATTCACAAAATACTTTAGTTACGCCTACTAAATCAATGAGTAGAAATTATTATTAGGCAAAACATATCTAATACTATAAATAAGTTGAAAATTTAGCTATAGACTTTCACATAATGAATTGTACAGAATTATAATTGCTTTGCATCACATTTTGACAGAAAATTATCAAATGAACTAAAAATTGTTTTTAATGCTTGCTCAAAATTTGGTACAATTAAACATGCAAAAGTATGTTGCATTACTATTTTAGCATTTTGTAAGTATGCAATGAAAGAAGAATGTTGTACTTAAGGTTACTTTATAAAAATAAACAATAACTGACAACATTTACATAACACTTTATTTAATCAATGCAGGTATCGGGCAAAAAAAAAAAGTAGTTAATACAGTCTGGATGAATTCACACATATTAACCCACAGTGGAATGCAACGTATCACACAACTCTAAGTATACACAATAGGCAGTGTAAAAGACCTGGTTACGACAATAATTTTGACAAAATACAGATAATTCCTTCGGATGATTTCCCAACGTTTAAAGGTTACTTACCAGACATACCATTTACATGCAATCCGGCAATAAACACAAAAATTTTAGATTAACTATATTTTAAAGTGCCATTTTTTTTATTATCCCATTTAATAGCAGGATACTTATTAGTGCATGCAGGGCTATAGTCAAAACAAAAGATTTTAGAATTTAACCCTTTCAGCTCCAGTGATGCCATTTGGCATCATCATGTTTCTGATCATAATTAAAAAAATTAGGGCTGACATCTATAGGGATTAATAAAAATATTTTGAATAGAAAAAAGTTAGAGGAATCAAATAATGCACTTTTTGATATTTTCCGAGTTATTTTAAAGCACAAGAACAATTCTTTTATTTGGCAAATGACACTCTCACAAGTTAACCGTTGCAACTTTTTAGAGCACCGCCCCGGCCCCGGCAGCAAGGAGGGCGGTATTAATGGCTGGGCACAGCCTGCACCATTTCTTCACGTGGGTGATGGGTGAGATGGTCCAACTTGAGATGACTCTTGACGGATTGGAGCATCATGTTCCAAGCTCCGCTGGCGCAGCCAGTAGGGCAGCCAGTCTCGAGGCATCGGAGGGTGCGCTGCGGGCCATCGGGAAGGAGACATGAAGAGTGCTACCTCTTCTGGTGCAGCTGACAGGGGGGTCTTCCAAGTCCTCTTTGGGGATGTTGTTGCGGTTGCCGTTTCCCGGTGGTCTGCCCCGCCGTGGGGCCGGCAGTTGCTGGGGCACAGCCTGTCTGTTGGAGCTGGGGGTGCTCTATGTCTTCTCCTGCCGTCTTCCTAGGAAGGGGCTGGGGGGCAGTTTTGAAAACGTTGTATGGTGGACGGCCCTACGCTTGGGGACCCCTCCCCTTGCCAGATCCCGAGGGATGGAGGAGGATGTCCTGGGCTCAGGCGGTGGGGAGGCTTGAGGAAAGGCCGGTGCTTTCGGGGGGCCGCTGCATACTCTTGCCACTTGCAAGAAGGGGTAAGGGGATGTGGGGTCGGGCTTCGACAAGGAGTAGATTTTCGTACATTGCAGGACAACGCTCGGAATCCTTTTTGAGTGTTTGAACTCCACATGTAGGTTCCTTGTTTCAATATCCAGGAAGGGACCGGCCTTGCATGATGGACACATCTGTCCTCGGGGAGGGTCCAGTTGGACTGGAGACTTGTGAGTGGTCCAGGGTGGAATGGAATGGATTGAAGGATATCCGAGTACGCAAGCCTTGAAGTGGGAGTGCCTGTTGTGGATGGGGAAGACCCTGGTGCGGTTGACTGTGGCTTTGGTCCTTGGTGTAGCGTGGAGGTGGAGGGCCCGGCGGCATGCAGGGTAGGGAGCTTGGGCGGTGGTGAGCCCTATGTCTCCGGAACTCCTGGGACTTCTAGAAGCGGAAGCCACAAGTCTGGCATATAAATGCCTTTTCCTTTGGGATGGGGGGACCAAGGTTGAGGAAATCCCAAACAGGCCCTGGCCTGTCGCTGGAAAGGCAGGAGGAGGGGGAGGACTCGGGGGCAGCTGGGATGAGGCAGGGCTGGGGATGATACTTGGGCCGGACTTGGGGGAAGAGGAGGTCAGTGTCATTCGAGATGAGGTGGATGTCTTAAAGGTGGTCATCGTACTCAGCTCTAGTTGGGAACGGGGTTTTGCAGAAAGTGCTTGTCCAGGCATCCTTCGAAGTGGTGGTGATGCTGAGTAGCCCGTTAGTAGGCATCAGGTGAAACTGGGGGAATGGTTGCTTTATCTGTCTTAAAATTCTGAGGGGACACACGAGTGTGAACCAGAGGTGGAGATGGTCGGGGGACAAAAGTCACCGCGGAAGAGGCCTCGAACGGCAGAAGTTGGCTTGGGGTCCTGTCCTTAGAGTAGGTTGCCCTCTGGGATTGGGAGGGGCTGAAGACCAGGCTCCAAGGGGGGGGGGGGGGTACGAGGCAGCAAATGGGGTTCAGAATGGCGTTGGTGGCGACTGGCGCAGGAGTATGGGACCACTGTGGTCCATTAGAGAGTCTCTAAGAGAGTACTTGAGTTCTTTTATCTTTCTTCCAGTCATTCTGCAAGCCCTCAAGAATATTCTAAAAAATATAAAATACATATTAAGTATCTAGAAAATTTGACATCTTGAAATGTTTAATAATAGTGGGAGGATTTCTTTTTAACTCCTTCGATAAAAAAAATGAATGAGTGTTTTAAACGTAAAAAATATATTTTACATGCAACATGATACCGATTAGGGTTAAAACTAGTCCCTGCTCCGTGACTTTTAAGCTTGGAGATATCTCTTGGCTAGCGATTAAAAAATAATATAGCTTCGGAGATCCCATTATGTTCAAGATTCTGCCAAGGATGCCACATGCTTGAAAAGTATCTGTACATTGACTAAGGGTTAATGATAATTCGACAGTGCTTCTGTTGCCAAAGGCTTGGCCGATTTCTAGCAGGGTTGGGAACTGGGATATACATCTTTCTGTTTGAGGAAATGTAGGGAAAAATTCTATTATAATAGATAAGTATGGGAGAAAGAAGATTCAACAAATAGCATAGCACCAGGGCAAATCCTATTTTGAGCTTCTGGAGCGCGTTTTGATTTAAAACAAAACTAAACAATGTCGACGTACACAGTAAAAAAAAATCTGTAGTATTACTAGAAAATCTCTAGGAAACTCAGGTGCCATGAACTTTTCTAGTAACCTTACTGCATTAAACTTAGTAAGTAACACATACATTTCCTTAGTAACCATACTAAGAAAACTGTAGTAGATTTACAGATGTTCTTCTTGTACGTTTACTAAGAAACTTGCAGTAGCTTTACAGGGGATTTTCATGTAAGTTTACTAAGAAACTATAAACAGTTTCAAAAATTTCAAACCAGAGGGCACCACTAATTTTTATTGTAAGTCAGTTATTTGTATTTCGAATTTGCGGAGGCTGGACTCGAACCCACGTATCCGAGCGCTCGCTTGCAACGAGGAACTGTGCGGAACCTCGCTGCCATTGGGACTTGCTATTCATTTGCGTGTAAATAAAGAGGTTAAAATCTTGATCGTTAAAGAAGTTTTATGTTATTGATAAAAATTTTACTATTGATTTTTTTTGTTTCTTATCATTGCGATTATCAATTCGTCATAATTTTCCGATGAAGCGTACATTAATTGAATTTTTACCTTTGACCGATATCGAATCAATGACTTTTATTAATAGAATTTGTATCACCGATTGCTGATTTTGACTCGCGCACTTTCAAATTACAGATACGATCACCTGTGAGTTTTCGCTAAATCCGATGACCAATCGAACAAATTTCGAGAAACAATGCTGCTAGGAAAACGACGCATCTCTAGAAAAGATAGGCAGGGGGCGCTGTAGGCGTTACATCAATTTACTTAGTATTACTACAGCAGTTTGTTTAGTAAACCTACTATTAGAGATTGGTTACAGGTGATTTTCTAGTAAATGGTGTGATACCTGTAAAGTTACTTAGTAATTGCAAGTAAATTCATGCCAAATTTTTTACAGTGTACCCAAACAAAACTCAACAAAATGTCTTTCAAATTAAAATTGACTGCTTCTACAAACAAGTGTTTAGGCTTTCAACAGACCCTGCAATACTGCTCTGATACTGGTGTTTTTTTTAGCAAAAACAAAACTGTAAGCAGCATTGGGACTTTGGATGATATTTAATGTGCACTCTCTCTACACGGGGCATTATTTTTGGCTGCAAGGGCCGTTTATAGGCTGGTAGTTTTTTTGGCGATGCTTGGACCCTAACCTGGGACCTTCAGCCGTGCCAGGTGGTTACTTAACCAACTAGGCTCCCCAGCCCCTATATTAGGTAAAAGATTAATAGCTTAGGAAAAAAAAGTTATAGATTAGTTTGATTAATCATCGCACTAGAGCTACACAAGGGCTATTGGCGCGGGGCTTCGTATTTTAGAACCACATTCAAGTGACGAGCCAATACCTGAATAGGCACCCAATGCAACAGTTAAGGGCGACATCTTACGCAGCATTAGGACTTTGAAGGATATTTAACGTGCACTCCCTTACACGGGTATTATTTGTCAGAAATATTTGGCTGAATGGGACGTTTATGGGTCGTCAGCTATTTTGGCGATGCCCGGACCCGAACCTGGGACCTTCCCCACGCTGAGTGAGTGCTTAACCGACTGGGTTCCCCAGCCCCTATAGATCAATTTGAAGCAATGTATACGACAATTTCTATGACAAATGAACCAAAAACTAATCGAGAATTATCAGGTTAATAAAGTAGGGAAACCTAGCGTATTCGGGCCGAAATGCAATTTGGCGACTTTTGGCGTTCGGTTCGGCTAGTACGTATTCGCTACTTGGCTGCAAAAGTTAAGCCACCAAATCGAGACCGGCCCGAATAAGCTACCAGTACCTAAAGTAGTCTTCAATCAGAAACAAATTGTTAAACTGCTGCAAATCACTAATGCAAACATATAGTTTTCATTATATTACGAGATACCGATTAGGGTTATCGTCAATCGAATCTACGGTTAATCGCAGTAGCTGGTCGGCGACATTTTGATATTGGTGAAATCTTTTGGCTAGCGACGAGGATTTTACCGTATTGGGATACAACTTTAATTAAAAGGAATTTCACAAGCACCACACACATACACTTTATAACAATAACTCAACGACGTAATTATTTGTGAACTGTATGTAACAAATTTTGCAGTACAGCCCAAAGTACAATTTGATGTTACCACCAACAACAAGCAACACGACCATAAAAAGTTAAATACGGTACTGCCAAATGCATTAAGTCTTATCATTGATAACTGGGATAATGGATACAATAAAATATTTAAAAATAAAATTACCTTTCAAATTCTAAAAAGCGGCCGAAACCTAAACAATGATGTTCTTCTTCCTTGCCTTGAGTCTTGTGTGACGTCATGGAACGCTGGCGCCCTCTTCTTGACGAAAAAGTTTGGTAAATGGAACTAAAAATCTTTTACCAAATCATTTGGTAGTCGTTACAAAATAATTTGGTATCGGTTAATATTTTTTTGGACCAGTGAATCAAATGTTGCAAACCGTATTAAGCAAATATATTTGGTTTTGTGTAGTAAAATCATTTTGTATGGGCCAATAAAGTTTGGTAACCGATACAAAATATCAGTTACCAAATAAATTTGGTAGAATTTTAAGAATCATTTTTTTCAGTGCGGGACTTACTGGTTGAAATTATCAAATATATATTGTTAATAATATTACTCTCCCCTTAGCCTATTTTCACCCACACTCGCTCACAATTTTTTGTTCTTTTATGCATCACAAACTCTCACATATTTTTATGACGAGGGGGAACTTATAGATGGCAGGGGGTGCCTATTTCTTTTCCTGACGTCACGTGACTAGTTTCCTCCCTCCCCCGTGCCCGGATCCAGTGTTTGGAAACCTAATTTCCTGTTTCATGGCTGCACTCAAGATTACAGAGTTTTGACAGAAATCGCCAAACGTGAGGAAAGGGAGCCAAATGCGAGATGGAATTTCAATATATTTATTTCAGCATCATTTATTAAAAAAACCAGTTATTTCAGTCGTTTATGGAAAAAAAAACGAATTTTTAAGATTGGTATTTTGGAACTGAAGTAAAACCAAACCACTAAAGAACAGACTGACAGAAAAGCACACAAACGGACAAAAAATTATGTGGTGGCATATATTTCTAACAAAAAAAAGTATTTTTAAAATCGGACGGTTAACAAGGAATCTGGAAACAAGGTAGGTATAAAAAGACACAAGCTATAATGCTTATTAATGTGCTTACACAGTTTTTACAGACAGTAAAACTGATGAAAATCTCCGTGATATCACTAGTTAATTAAAATCTGTTTCCTTATTTCTCGAATAAAAAAATGTATGTAGGCTAAAAAAAAATTTAAAAAAAAAACTAGGTCATTACAGAATGTGGCCTTAAGAGGATGTAGTACATTAAAAAATGAAATCATAATATTAAAAAATATAAATTATATTTCATCAAATATCAATCAAAACTTAAAGTATGTTAATTTTATATATTTTTTAAAAATCGTATAAATATTAAAGTCAATGTAATTAATTAGTTACAATCAATAACAAACAACCATTTTTAATGACTGCCCAGCCAAAAAATTCTGCAAAATTGCTTCACAAAAAAACTTTAAAAAAACTTCACAAATTCTGAAGGGATTTGAAACACTTAGTCTGCAGAATTGCTTCAAGAAAACTGCAGTTTTTTTGAAGTTTTCGTAAAGCATTTTTGAAGAATATTTTGGCCTTTTTTTAGAAAACGTGGCGCCATCTAGCGAAATGTAATTAAAATAAAAATTATAAAGAAATAAATTATCGAACGAGTGGGCTGTTTTTCTGACTATTTTGGGAAGTAGGAGCGCGGGATTTGATCTGATGGGATTTGGGCAGCTGTCTAATGCTCTAACGACTGTGCTACGGAAGCTTGTTATGAAGTTGGTTCTGTAAATATATGAGCAAACTATATTTTAGTTAGAAAATATTCTCGCTCGTCTGTTGCTTCAAAATAACTAATTTTTTTAAAGTGCCGAAATGACTTTAGAATGGCTGTAGAATTGCTGCAAAAAAACTGCACAGACACCTGTGGTCAATTTTTACATTTATATTGCTTCAAAATAGCTGCAGTTTTCTTGAAGCAATTCTTCAGACTAAGTGTTTCAAATCCCTTCAGAATTTGTGAAGTTTTTTTAAAGTTTTTTTGTGAAGTTTTTTTAAGTTTTTTTGTGAAGCAATTCTGAAGACTTTTGCAGTTGAGAAGTGCCGAAATGACTTCAGAATGGTTGCAAAATTTCTAAAAAGTTGTAGATACAACCGTGGCCAGACTTCACATTTATATTGCTTCAAAATATCTGCAGTTTTTTTAAAGTGACTAAATGACTTCAGAATGGCTGTAGAATTGCTGCATAAAAACCCGCAGATATATCCATAGTCAGGCTTCACTTTTCTATTGCTTCAAAATAACTGCAGTTTTTCTGAAGCATTAAAAATGACTTTAGATTTGCTGCACAATTGCTACAGAAAAACTGCATAATCCCCATTCGATATACTTCAATTTTCTTTTGATTAAAAAAAACTGCAGATTTCTTAAAGATGACTGTTTTTGAAGCAATTCTGCAGAATTTTTTGGCTGGGTGGCTGCTATTATCAATACTAAAAAACATTAATTCCAATAACTTCGTTACTTTCATCATAATATAAATATTGTAAGAACAAATGAAACTGTGTACACTCTTAAAACAAACGAGTGAAATCCACTCCAGCAGGAGAAGTGCATTTTCGACACTAGAAAGGAGTGAATATTAAATCAGACTGAGTTAAAATCACTCGCGTTTGGAGTGATCCTGTCGGAGGTTTAACACGCAAAGGATCCACTACAAGAGAAGTGCATTTTCCAGACTGGAGGAGTAAAAATTACTCAGACTGAGTTAACATCGCTCGTTTGTTTTAGGAGTGTAAGCACTTTAAAATGCATTAAAATGTTCTTTAAATAGCCCCATCACTTTTAAATCAGCGTTGTTGACCTTCTCACAGCAGGTAGGCATATCATACTAGAAATATAGATTAATTTCTGAATTTAATTAAATTGCGAAAACGCTTTTTACTACTTTTAGCCAAATATCATACGCCCTTAAAATGCTTTTGATCATTACGAGAGGGAAGAGGTCGACTGGAAATAAGAAGGAATTTTCCGAATTCTAATGGAACTCTGAGTTAGAGGGGGGTCTGACGCATTTCGTCAGATGACTCACACAATCGTCTGCCCGTCTTTTCGTAAATAAATTATCCCTCGTAATTATAGGACTCCACATATCCGTGAAAAGAGAAGGGGTTGAACCGCCAGACTGCTCTGCGCCAGAGAAAGGGTTAGTGGAGAGTAAATTTCATAAGTCGCCAAGGAAGGATTACTTTTATTTTTGTAGAGCTTCATTGAATGATATTATTTTTAATATCATATATAAGACATTTGGCAAATACGAGAAAATGAGTTTTTTTTGCAAAGGGGTTAAATTGAAGATTCTGCACAGGTGATAAAAAGTAATAGGGAACTATAATATAGAACATCAAAATAGAAATATTAACACAATTAGTTAATGAAAATAATATTGTTTAACTTTTAATTAACCGAGATCTTAAAATGTAATTGTGAAATATCTAACACCTCAAATTAAGAAGGAGAAATTCTAGTTTCGTCATTTTAAATATTTCGTCATTTCTCAATATCTTCCTTAAACATTTCTAAGAGAAAGTTTTTTGCTTTTGAAGAAATTTGGCAATAAAATATATTAATGAGCAAATATGAGTATCAATAATGCAAATGTATGCAAAAAATGAATTTTCTTCATCACATACATAATTGAAGACATATTTTAGAATTAATTAGCAACATATATTGATAAAATAATAATTCATTGTAATAATAATTTGAATTGTCATATTAATTGTAATGTCATCCTCATTTGTTTTTCAAAAATCATTACTGAGAAAACTTTCATTTAAAACAAATACCATAGTTTAGGGTTCAAATTGTTAATGACAACAAAGGGATTCTAATGTTGATAATTGTAACTCTATAAAATTTTTTGAAATAGCTGTTTAACCTAAGTTTAAAAGAATCAAACTTAATGCGTAACTCTTTGCATTTAAAAAGTTGATAATAACTTTTATGTATAAAAATATTTTTTATGTATATAACTGATTTAAAACGAACTATGTTTCTTCTTTACTTTTACTTATACGAAGAAAATCTATGTACCAAAATATAAATAAATCTTGCATGTGCATTGTTTATTCTTTAAATGTTTACTATTTGGGTATGCATGTATAATTATTTTATTACGAATGAAACAATATAATTTCTTTTATGAATCATAACACAGTTAAGGTGTTAACTCTTGTTTTCACAAAAATATGGTTCTTAATACAATTTCATTGCTTTTTGTTTTGATGGTGAAACATTTCACGACGCAGCCTTTGAAGCTACTGTTGTTGTTGTCGTGTGCCTCCAGGCAGTATCCTGGAAAGCAAGAGGGTTGCAGTAGCATCCACTGGCACAAGGCTTTGAGTACCCATGAGAGGGTGAATGTCTGACTTCTTCTTCGAGATGGCGCCACCTAATCAACTTAGGCATGTCGCTGGATTGGCGAGGCTATTTTCTCCAGACGACTTGCACCCTTGGTATACTGCGCTATGACCGACCACAGGACATTCGGAACCACAGATTTAACGAGCACGTTCTTCCCACATGTACTCAGGACAATTCAAATATCCATTCCTTAATCGGGATTGGAGGGCCCACTCGCTTGATTGAAGCTACTAAGACTCTTTATAATAATAAAAAAATGACAAAATTTGTAACAGTTATGCAAACCCTAGTAATTCGGCGATTTTTTCCTAAACTTGCAAACCCTACAATGAGAAAGGAACAGTCGGGAATTTCCTGAATGGCGCAATTTTTTTTCAAGTCGCTCCTTTTTTCCCCAGCCAGTGTCGACTACATGTGCTTCTTTGAGCTATCTCTTTGTTCACACCCCGAGTCCGTTTTTTTTTAAACCTCCGCTCTTAGACAATGCAGAGAACTTTTTTGTGAGAGAACAAAAAAAAGGGAGGGGGTGGAATTAGTGAGTGGAAAGGGGGGGGGGTAATCTTTTGATCTCATCCCTTCAACCCCAGCAAAATCCTGAAAAGTAGGATAATCAAATTTAATTTTTTATGAGGAATTTTCATTGGATAATTTGATGTAGTAATTATAAAAATACGTTCAATACGGAAGTGTTTAACAGTCATGTTTTATATTATTTTTTTCTTTTTAATCGTTACATTTAAGATTATATATTTAATGGGCTAAACCGGAGGTAGTTTACTGAAATATGTATCTCTTTTTAATTTCGTAAGGTTTTCAAAAAACAAATCACTGTTCATTGGGAGTTTGTTAGCCAGTTTAACGAATCGTATATATGGCTGATTTTTAAGATAGTTTTTAGAGAAAAAAGGTTCTTTACGAATATATTTATTTATTTTAGTATAGTTAGGAACCAAGAAATTAAATTCTTATAGTATATAAGGAAAATCAATTTCATAGTTTAAGATATTACAAAAAAAATTGAATACAGATATTGATCTCGGCATTCTAAAGTAGTAAAACTGGAAGGTCCGATAAGCTCATATTATAGTCCCGGACGATTGGTATTTGCTCTTAGTAAGAAATTCACTTTAGGAGATCCCGTTTTCAAATTTGGTAGAGATTAGCTAAGATGAGCTTAGTCTGTTAAGTTGTAAATTATTTTTCACTAGCAATCTCTAGGTCTTCAGATCATTCTCCTGCGCTGTTTCAATCTACAACCAATGATGCGGGGGTAAAAGTAAGATTTGATGAGAGAAATTTGATTATGATCTACTTTTCACCCTCTCCCTTACCCTTGTTTCGATTAACTAATGGATTAAAAAGAAAAAGAGGCAAAGAGTTGTGAATTTGTAACATGGGACCTCTGTATTAACAAGCTTTACTCTATAGTACTGGGTGTCCTAAAGAGAATGTCTGAGTTTAATTGTATAATACAGGAGTTTATTTTATAGTAAATATAATAAATCATACATGTAATTAAAGGAAAACTAACCTAGTTTTTCCTATAAGTGCAGAATGTGTGTGCCTTTAGTAATGCGGCACACATCCAAACGAAAATGCAATTCCTCACATACTGTCTGCAGCAAGTCCGGAGTAATGGAAGCAACATCCTGTGAAATTCTAACTTTCAAGGTTGATAAATCGTGGGGCGCTTATTGGAAACTGTTGTAGTTATTCTTAATTCATCACCTTCAACCACAAATGTAGAACGATTACAGCTGATATTATTACAATTTGAAACTCGGTCATTCTTTTACGGACACCTTGTACATTGTTTTAAAAAAAATGTGCTTGGTTTAATAGATATGGTGACAATAGAAAATATGGTTCAATAGATATAGTAACAACCTAAACATATGGTGAAATATTCCCCCACACAGCCGTTGCAACAACTAGGAACCACATTTTTGGTAAAACCAAAAGCCGGGATGAATGGCTTGGAGATTGTCTGTCACATTTCTAGCAGGATAATGTATTGTTTTAAAGCGGCAGAAAAGTATTCGGTTTGTTCATAATTTGTTTTACTGCTTAACTAAGTTTTAGATTTATTTGTATGGTCTATTTCTTTACGCATATAAAAATTGAAAAAAAAAACTGACTCAGAATAGCATAACTATTTGGGCAATGAATATAATGGCCAAATTTGTTTCTGATGCGAATTTCAACAAGATTTGCAGATGCCATTCGACAAGCTCAATTTTTTAAGAAAATTGGAAAATTTCAAATTGTATTAAACAGAAACGCTTTTCTCCGCCACTTTTGTCACCATACCTATTATATTTTGTTAAACCTTACAATTCAAATGATACTTTTAATTATTAGGCTAATTAGAGGCCGTGTTCATCGTAGACGTAGACTTTGCCTAGAGCTAATGTTGACAATCGACAGAATTAAAAATTAGTTTAACACTTTTCCCCATTCTTGAAAAAGACGGGGTGAGGTTTCGCACTCTATTTTCTAATGAGTGTTCGCTGGTAACGTGTCAATATGAATAAAACTAACTTAAATCCTCAACTAAAATGCCAATAGAAACATGGTTCAGCAAGTTACGTGTCAATAAGATTAAAAACAACTTAAATCTACCAAATAAAATCCCAATAGATAAATAATTGACACCAAGTATCATTTAAAAAGAAATACTTACATAGTGAAGGATCAGTGATAACATTTTAAAAGAATATAACTTCAGTGATAACATTTCAAAAGAATATAACTTCAGTGATAAAATTTTAAAAGAATATAACTTCAGTGATAACATTTTAAAAGAATTACTTACAGAGTGAAGGATCAGTAATTTTCCTTCACCGTGTATGTGCATGCAGTTCAATAAGATTAACTATAAGATTAGCTATCAATTTAAAGCCAAAAATAATTTTAAAAAATGAATACCTACATTGTATATTTTATCTACACACATATTTTTAAATAATTTTTATGGCTAAAAAAAGGCACTTATGTGACCAATTACTGTTTTTTTTTTGAAAATTTTCCGATGGTTAAAGGGGTTTAAATGAACACCCCCCACACGTATTAAGGCCCTTCAATTTAGCTCTCCATAAAATCCATTCAAAAGAGATAAACTAAATTCTTTAATTAAAAGCCCCCAAACCCCATACTTATTAACTACTGAACCTATATTCCTTGACAATCCCTATAAGAAGGAAGCTAAGAATCGGTTGACTTTGTACTTAGTCAATTATCGTCTGCTAGCTCGACCCCCGCGCTCCACGGCTCGCTTGAGACGTAATTAAAGACGTTCCTTCCCGACGAATCAGCCCTCTCACCTGCCCGAGAGAATCTCAGACGAGAATCAATCCAACCGGTAAGAACTCACACCCCCGCAAGATTGGGATGCCAAGGTTGGCAATGAATTGCCTTTTTGGGGATTTTTAAATTTTTTCTTTTACTCTAAAAAAATCCAGCATCAGATATATTTTATGTAAGCGTATTTTGTAAACAATTATATATTTTTAAGTATGTTTTTATGTATTGTTTAAAAAAATAAAATGCTGCTTAGCATTTGACAAGGGGAGCGTCAATTTAGTAATATTGAAGCAGAGAATACACTTTTTTGTGTACTATGAATGAGAAAACAAGTTCTGTCAGATTTTATATTTAATGTTTTTTTTTCTCTTTAACTAATAAAGCTTCACAAATGTGAACTGTACTGGAGCGAACAGGTTTTGTTTGTTAATTCGAAAGTTTTGAACTAGAGCTACGCATAGACTTTTGTGGAGACAAGCAAATATGCAAACTTCGATTAAAATAGATTTTTTTATCGATATTTTTATGTAAACATACTTTGTAAACAGTTAGGGGAAGGTGCTGAGGTTTGGGACAGATTTAGATTTTTAATTTTAATATTTTTTTATAAACCGATTAGTTTAAAGTTTTTAGGTATTCTCCTTTAACAAACTCTTGCCTATACTAAGGTATTTTTTAAAGATTTTTTTCTTTAATATTTAACCCCACAGGTACAGCTGGGGAAAAAAAAACGAATCACCCCTCGTTTCTCGACAGCTATTGATCAAGGAATTTTGTGTAAGGTGTCAATTTTCATGAAATAGCGTGAGGAATTGAGAGCTGGCAACAAAAATCGTAATAGGGGTCGTCTACATATTAAAATGAGTACCAACTTTGAAAATTCCAATGGCAACACCCATTTTTTTTTACGTAGAAATGTTCAGCACCTTCAAAATACCCCATGTATAGAAAAGAATTATTTATTTTGCATTATTTGCTGAGATATAAGTATTCAAAGTTGAACGCCCATAATGTTAAAAAAGTTTCACAAACTTTTATTCATATCTCTACAAATAAAATGAATTAAACAAAGATTTTTCTTTCATTATATACTTCTTAATTTTCCAAAAACAAATCACGTATGTTTTTTCATCAATTTTTCATTTTTAATAATTTTTTATTTAAATTTAAATAAGAAAAAATAAAACATGTATAGCAACACCAAATTTTTTTTACATAAATCGATAAAGTAGATCAAGTAGAACCAAAATCCCGAATTTTTTAATTCAATAACAATTATTTGCCGAGTTATTGTAAAAAAACTGAAAAAGAGGAATTTTAGGGACCGTGTAAAAAATTACTCGGCAAATTTGCTCCTAAATTGCATTATCGTTTGGTGATTAAAAAGTGTTTGTTGGTAAAGGTTTAATCAAGTTATCGATTTCTGTCAAATGTCTAAAAATCTTTACTTATTTCAAGTGCATACAATGTATTTTGTTTGTATAATTAAATTATATCGGTTACTATATTTTTAAATGTATGTTATTTCCAATACAATTTTTAAAGGGTGTTTAATATTAAAAAATTAAATGCCCTAGAATATTACTGGAATTCGGTTTTAAATACATTTGATTGTTACCACATTAATTATTTAAAATGATTAGTGCCTACTGCGTTGGTTAAAAATCATTACCAAATCATTCTGAGTAATTTTATTTTGCTTTCCTTAAATATCGTGTTAAGGTCGTAACCCTCAATTTGCAATACGTGGTTTACCGATAAAAAACTAAACTCCTCGGCGCAACAGCCCATTAGTGGACCAGGGCCTGCCGTGCCCATTTCGGCTTTCGTGATACAAGAGCTATGGGGTGCAAGGCATATGTCCCGGTAATGTGGAAAGCCTCACGCAGAACCCCCAGCGTTTAGTTTCCCAAGCATGTTTGGCCTCCAATTTATCGACCCACTTAAGGGATGAAAGGATGGGGTCAACCTCGCCCAATCCGGGATTCGATCCCCGGACCTGTGGCGTGGCAATGCGAAATAAGCACTACCACTAAGCCACTGGGCCGATATAACCGATAGAGTGCGACTAATTTTAAACAAACTTTTTGCAACAATGTGAATGAAACAAAAATTTGCATAAAAAGTTTAAAACATAATGTGTAATATTCATGTTTTTCAGTCTGATTGTAACTAATAGCATTTGAAAGTCTGTTCGTTATAAATAACCGTATATGCGACTTAATTTAAAATTAAAACTTTTCTTCTTCCAGCCTTTATTTTATTTCTGAATTTTAAAATCCAAAATTAAAAAAAAAAAAAAAAAAAAAAAAACATTCGAAAAATCCCAATATTACTGAAGAATGTTAAATTCTAGCATCCGTTGGCGAGATTATGCTAACCCTTTTTTAGCTTGTCGCTTTGAAAAGACAACCAAAATATTACTTTTTTTCACTTAGGAGATTTGCCCCTAAGCGAGTTCAAAATTAAGGCTTTAATATCTCAGCAAATAATGCAAAATAAATAATTCTTTTTTATACATGGGGTATTTTGAAGGTGCTGAACATTTTTATGTAAAAAAAATTGGGTGTTGCCATTGGAATTTTCAAAGTTGGTACTCATTTTAATATGCAGACGACCCCTATTACAATTTTTGTTGCCAGTTCCCAATTCCTCACGCTATTTCCTGAAAATTGACACCTTACACAAAATTACTTGATCAATAGCAGCCGAGAAACGAGGGGTGATTCGTTTTTTTTTTCCCCAGCTGTACGATGTCTCCAGGTACATACACTGTCCACAGGTACAACTTCAGTGATGTACCTGGGGACAAGGCACGATGTACCTGGGGACATTGTTCCAAATTGGCTAGAACACAATTCTGTCGTACAAATAAGAAGTTGAATACATTTTTGGACTTGTATAGAATGACATCTTTACATTTTTCTAAAAAAAATATCGAACTACTCCTTTTTCATAATTTAAAATGCATTTCTAAATACGTTTTATATACAATTAACGAATACGCTTCCCAAATGCTTTTTTTATTTTTTAAAAAAACTAATAAATGTAATACCCAAGACTTGGAAATAGAGTAAGTTTGTTGTAATTTTGAATAGTAGCTTTATTTTTCAATAACATAATTTGCAAATTTGCAAGATAACTTATAAACCAAAAAAAAAATATTAATTAAATCTACCCAAGATTATAACCCTCGAAAATAAGTAGGAAAAGAACTGCTGTCCTCTTCTTGTGGCTTGGCTAACAACATTTGGTGCTGGAAGTTTTGGAAATGTATCACCTCTATCGAGTTCAAATTTTTCAGTATAGTTTTCAGTTTTAGTAAATTTTCAATATTTTTAAAGTATTCTATATTAAAATATTTACCATGTACTTCAATAATATTGGCCAAGATATATTTGACAGTTGTTTTCCCCCAGAAACCCCACTAAAACAAAGTCCCCTACTTGAAGTTCATCATTATATGTTGATTAATTATGCAAATTTAGTGTCAAATCATTTTCAAATATTTATGTTTGAATTAAGAGTTGAGTTACATCCTTCCATTCAACATCCTTCAAACGTATATTTGCTTTTTTTTTTACTTGGAGCAGACTTTTTGCTTTTGGTCATTTCCTGTTTAATTTCTGTATTATCGGTTAAAATGAGATTTTCCTTTCTGCCTCTCTTGGTTTGTTTTCTTAGAAGGTGTTTTGAAAGTGGTCAAATTTCTTCGAGATATACAGAAGAGCAGGTCTGTGGCCTCTGATCGGAACTTAAGGACATTTGAAAAATCAGAGAAACAGTAATAGGCTCAGTACACAACAATTTACAGTGCAGCAGAAAAATTGGTTGTACCTACGGACGTCCCTAGGTACAACCTAAATACTGTCCCAAGAAACAGCACATAGGATATTTTTTAAAAACGCATTGTATTAAGAAAGTGTTAAGTTTTGAAAAACACAAATAGGATTAAAAATTACTTCAAACATGGCTTATTAAATAGTACTAAGAAGAGCCGGCAAGAAGATTAAACCGACACGTAATACAAAATATGAAATGATAGTAAAAGTTACTCGAGATGTGTGAAATCAATAAATCCTGTTTATTATGCCCCCATTAGCTTTCGGCGACCCTTCTTTAACAAGAGAAGATAAAGTTTTGTTAGTAGTGTTGCCACTAAAAATACAGGATTTTTCCGATTTCCCTAAAACGAGTTATTCCCCATGTCCCCAGGTACAACTGTCCCAATTCTGAGCACTTTCCCCTATATATTTGTTTGTATGCTTGGTATGTTATTTTTTTTAAATGTTGTTTAGCATTTGATAAAGGACACGTCAATTTAGTAGAATGAAACGGTAAAAATACACATTTTTGTGTACTATGAATGAGAAAAAATTTTCTGTCAGATTTTATTTATAAATATATTTTATATAATTAATAAAGATTCCCAAATATGTAATATACTGGAACTAAGAGGTTTTGTTTGTCCGGTCGAACAGTTTTGAACTAGAGCTACATATGGACTATTGTCGAGACAAGCAAAATGTATAATCTTCGATTAGACAATTTAATGTGAACATAAAAAGTTACACAACTAAATATGGAACAAAAATTGTGAGTGGAAGTGTTGCTTGGACTGGAATAACATGTTTTCATAATTTCAAAGAAAATCAGAGATAATTCGAAAGATCTCATTGCTTGAACGCGCACAACAAGTAACAATACTAGAAAAAGTTAACGTATAAAAACTACTTAGGTAACAGTTATCACACACCTAATTTTAACCCTTTCAGTCCCAATGACAATTTGGTATCATCATTTTAGAATTATTTTTTCTGATCGTCCATAGCCATTTATGATATCAAAAAGCACATAATTCGATTATTCAAGCTCTTTTCAAGAAGAAAATAATTTTTAGTAATTCCAATAGATGTCAGCCCTATTATATTTTTTTAATTATGATCTGAAACATGATGATGCCAAATGGCGTCACTGAGAGTCAAAGTGTTAAATTATATACAAATCCTATTCAAATAGTATATTCCACTATATTTTTAAAACTACGTTATAATGGGCTTGTTTCAACACTTTGCCACAAAAAAAAAGCAGTGGCAAAAAAAAAAGTTCGGGTAGCGTGAACTTTTTTTAAGCCAATAAGCTCTTTCACCACTTTTTCAAAGAAAACTAAACAACCAATGAGATTCCAGTAAAGAGAGCGTGACGTCCTAAGAAATATTCCGATTGGGGGGAAAACATCAAGCAGCTTTCTACTTTTTCACTTTAAAAAAAGTACTATAGTAAGCAATAAAAATAAACAATAATATTTTTCACTTTAAAATTTTAGTTCCAAATTTTTTTCCCCCAGAAATATGTGTCTAAAATGCTTCATCCAAATGGTTTCATTAAATTCATGCAACGGCCAATATTGTAAATTACGTATTATTTTACAATATCAATCAGTATATTTGGAGTTCTGCTACCAAAATTAGCTTCGAAATCCATCACTGCGGTAAGTATTTTTCTTTTCAAGTATATAGCAGATGATTAAAATCTGGGCTATAGAAATTGATTTGAAATGTTCGAAGGTACATTCTTAGAAGTAGAGGAGTTTTTTGTTGTACACATTTTCATAAATTTTATTCCACCTGTTGTACGATTTTGGATACAATTTGAGATGCTCCTTAAAGTGGGATCCTGGGCATCAGGGCACATACCTATTTTGCCCATGCATTGTTGTTTCAGGATTTAACCCTTTCAGTCCCAGTGATGACATTAGGAATCATCCTGTTTCTGATCATAATTTAAAAAATAATAGGGCTGACATCTATTGAAATTAATAATAAAATAATTGAATAGAAAAAAGTTTGAAGAATCGATTGATGTGCTTTTTGATATTACAAATGGCTATATACGCTTAGAAAAAATTGTAATTGGGACTGAAAGGGTTAATTGAACTTAAAAGTTTAAATTTCTTAAGAACACTTGGCGACTTTGGCCTTTTCTTGGAGTGGTGCAACCCTTTTGGCACGGAGTCACAGCACAGCAAGTCGGGCTGCACTTAGCATCGAGTGATGTATGCCGTGTAACCCGACACCCACTTTTTTGTCATCAAATTGTCGTTAGCGCGTAACTGGCGTCGT
Source organism: Hylyphantes graminicola (assembly GCA_023701765.1). Lineage (NCBI taxonomy): Eukaryota > Metazoa > Arthropoda > Arachnida > Araneae > Linyphiidae > Hylyphantes > Hylyphantes graminicola. The sequence continues at coordinate 65,095,225 of CM043116.1, read as the reverse complement.
TCATTTCTCAACTTAGACGAAATTGTTTTCAATACTCGCTGATTACTACTTAGCTTCGAGAAGAGATATTTTATTTTCTCTTGTCTGTTTTTTTGTCGAAAAATTATCTTCCCATGACGCTGCTTTCTTTTGTCAAGGTTGTGGAGTTGTTTTTTTTATGGAATGTTCTTTTTTTGTGTTCTTTTCTGGAACTTTGGAGGTGTTCCTTGTGCTGATTGGTTGGTTGGTCTTGGAACGTCAAGGTGTCGGTAGCGAATGATTAGTGCATTGTGGGGGCGTGATTCGGGAATTTCCCTGGAACGTTATATTTTTCTTCAAACTTTAAATTACGTAATAATGCATATAGATTGCTTAAATAACGAGTCTGCTGACATATATTTACATTCTAATACCGATAATTCACAAAATCTCGTGATATAGTGCCTTAAAAAAGTAACAAGTGAATTGCTTAATTAAGATATAAATAAATATTGTCTGTAATATAAAATAAGGGAGAAAAAAAATCATTAGAAGTATCACCATTATTCATTTAATAACAGTGGGCTTTAAAAAAAATCTTGTTACAATTTCATAAAAGAATTAAATTATATTTGGATAGCCGATTCAAAATATAAGATCAATGTTTCTCCAACTTCTATATTCCTGGCTTCTGATCTACGTTTGTAATGCAAAAAGTGGGAAGTATCGTTATCGTTCAGTCCGTCTGTCTGACAACCACTTTTATATCGCAAACTCTAAGTGCTATAAGTCAAATATTCAGCGATTCAAAATTAAAAGACACTGAAGTTCTCAGAAGAAATTCGAATTCGAAGTACTTTAATTATAAAAAAAAAAACTGCAAAATTTATTGCTGATTTAACAAGAATAAGAAGCCATTTGTATTTGAATTAAATACTCATTGCCATTCGCAACAATCATTTTAAGAAACCTATTTTTTAAATAATAAATAAAGTTATTTTTTTTAAAAACATAAATCAGTTTGAAATGATTTCAAATGTATTTTACAAAGAGATTTTTCGATTGTATGTTGATATTAAATATTTGGCTGCGATTTAAAAGTGATGAATTTCTTTTTTTTCCTTTTAAATATAAACTAAGCTAGAAATCAATAAAAAATAATGATTGAATTTTCGAAATATGATAAATGAAACCAGCCAAATTTAGAGGGTAAATGTTTAATGTAGAATTAATACTGTGTTTGTCATTTTTTTCGCGCGAAAAATATGTCAATGGAAGCGGGCTAAGTGACATATTCTGTGACAAACCTACTAGTTATTCCTTTTAATCGCTGTTTCCATATCAAAATTAGAAGCTTTATTTTTATTTATTTTTATTTTCAAATGAAAACTTTTTTGTTTTCAAATGAATATTTTAAGGGAAAAATTTTTGTTCATGAATTCACTTTTTTTACGTCAAGGAAGTTTCTTGAAGTTCCGTTGGGTGCCCGCTCAGGTGTCGACTTCGTCACTTGTCCAGGGTACTAAAGTACGAAGAGTAATTGTCTGTGTTAAAGCACTTAAAAGGAGGCAAGAAATAGGTAGCCGGAATCAATTACATTACACTACATTATTACGTCAGAGAAATGCTGAAGAATAGAATATAAATAAACTTTAGTTTCTGAGGTTTTTATGATGTAACATATGCTTCTTACGTAAGTTTTTATGATAAACTAGAGTCCCGTTTCCGTTTTGTCACATTGGCATTTAAATAGATGTCATAATTTATCAAAAGATGTCGCTACTAGTCTAAATATTAAAAAAAGATTAAAAATTGGACCTGAAGATAATTATCTTTCAATTTGCTTTGTTTAGTTTATGCTATTTCCGTACCTGGAGAAAAAAAAATACGTATGGTTTAAAATAATTCTTGGGCAGAATTATAAAAAAAAATCATCTGTTAGGGACAAATGACAAATGACAGTGATTGCGCCCTCTAGAAGAAGGGAAGGGCGTAGGCTATATAGCCCATTACCCCGCTCGCCAGAAGAGACAGTCACAAGAGACACACAAAGAAGAACGCCACAAACACATAGACAAATAACAACATTTATTGACAGACACAAACATCCATGCCTTTACCGGGATTCGAACCCGAGCCCAGCAGCTCCAAAGGCTAGTACACTAACCATTGTGCCAGTGGGCCGGCTCTGTTAGGGACACCGATTCCTCTTAAATGTGCATAGAATACTGCATTTAAACAATTTGTAATCGGTCCCCCGGGCGGTTCGATTTAAAAATCGGAGATAAGGAAACTTTATCGAGAAAATCCTGAAAAGTATTAACATGTGCTCTTTGTATTTTCCCCTCTTCTTAACCTCTGAAGAATCTTTTTTCAAAAGTTTTCTATTTTGGTTTAAAATATTTTTTAAAGGGATGCGTTCCTCCTTCCAAACTGATTTTCTATATTCTTTTTTTTCTGTTCTGTTTATTTTCTGCTTGCATTAAAAATAATCTACCATGTTTTTCGTTGTCGATACTGTATCTAAAATTGCTCTTTTTTGAGAACAGCTACTTCGTAAGCAAAGTTTTCTAGGTAATATTTGATGTATTGTGTGTTCCTTAAAAGGAGAAATTTTGAAACTTTTTAGGGCATACTTGTCTGTATTAAGTTTTGAAATGGCTAAATATTATTCTGTTATTCTTATGACCTTTTGCATTATGCTCTTTTGACATTTTGTTTTCTACTTTTTTCCATTAAAATTGGGGATTTCATTTAATTATTTTTTTCTTATTTGATGCATCTATTCAGCCTTAAATTGGTTTCTTATATCATGGTCAACAGTTTTTCTGGATTACAATTAAATATTACAAAATTAAACGAAATTACAGACATACGCAAATATTGGTTAATTAAGATAATCTATGATAAAATACAAATTGCATAGGGTTGCTATAAATTGTTTTAAAAATTCCACACACAAAACAAACATTTTAATTAGTATGAGAGAACATGTTTAAGCTGAAACAAATATGCTTAGCCATAGACTGCTATTAGGAAATGTAGTTGTTATTGTAGAGTTTAGTGGAAAAATGCGCTTTGTGACAAAAAGGTGAAAATGAGAAGCGAGCATTAAAGTTTTATGGGTTGCACTTAGATCTGTTAAAAACGTATAAAATGGTGAAGTTATACTTAATTTAAAGTTTATGGGAAAGGGGAAGCTTGTTATCATTATACAGAAGCAAAATTTGTTTTCATTGAACCAAAAACCTCATTTTATTATTATTTTTTTAATGCACTCTAAAAAATTAAATGCTCAAAAACGAAGAAATTTTCCTTAATTTTGACGATTCCGTTACTGGCAAATGCTCCGAGTTTTCGTTTCCTCAGAGGAAATTTGAATCGTCATTTTTATGAGGATTTGAATGTCGTCTAATCTAAAGAAATATTTCGTCATTTTTGAGCAAGTGAGTACAACAATGAGATTCAGTTTCCTCAAAATCAAGATAAAGATTCGTCAAATCACGATCGTAAAAGTGAGGATTCGCGTTTACTAAAAAGTCACGTGATAGTTTGACGAACAATCCTCAAAATTAACGAAATAAGGATTGAAGATTCATGAATCGTCAAAAATGAAAGTGTTATTATTAATGGAAAAATGTAACATAACACGTTCTTCCATTACGTTCTTCAATTTTGTGGCAAGGGAATATTTTTTATTTAGTTTTAAACATTTAGTTATTCATCGCTGAAAAGAACGGGTTAACAATCATCATGTTATTTCTGCCCCATTTTTAACCATATCGTGATGAAATATCTGCTATCGAAAAAAACTAAATGAAATTTTATGCCGAATTATTCCTCTGTTATTTTCTGAAAAGAAATCTGGTAACTTCTGAAATTGCGACGTTTCTGCATTTGTAGTGATTGACGATTACGATACTTATATCGATATTGTTATTATTTCGATGAAAAATGTTGTCTACAGTTAGGAATTATTTGTGGAATAATTGTTTGTGATATTGATTTCTTATATCGTTTCTGAATATAGGAGATTTAAAAATGTCTTATTTTCATTGATGTTTCTTAAGCAATTTTTATATCTGCATTTGCAAATCAATAAAGATTTTTATTCCATTTCGGTATTATTATTTATTTTCGTTTTGATTTATGTGATTGTTTTGCAAGGTGAATTTGGAAGATCGGTAAGAATCGATTAATCGTCCAGCATACTATACATTTGAAAATTTGATAGATTAATATTACAGAAGTATCCGAAGCGCATTTTTCTCCCTTTATTAAAATTATTTACAAAATCAGAGAGTTGCACCATTCCTACACTCTCGGAAATAACACTTTCATTTTTGACGATTCATGAAACCTCAAGCCTCATTTTGTTAATTTTGAGGATTGTTTCGTCAAACTATCACGTGACTTTTGAGTAAACGCGAATCTTCACTTTTACGATCGTGATTTGACGATTCTGTATCTTGATTTTGAGAAAACTGAATCTCATTGTTGTACTCACTTGCTCAAAAATGACGAAATATTTCTTTTGATTAGACGACATTCAAATCCTCATAAAAATGACGATTCAAATTTCCTCACTTTAAGGAAACGATAACTCGGAGCATTTGCCAGTAACGGAATCGTTAAAATTAAGGAAAATTTCGTCGTTTTTGAGCATTCATTTTTTAGAGTGTATATACTAAAACAAAAAGTAATTCTTGTGAAACTTAAAAAAACGACGTTAGAAATTATTTCGGTTATTGAATTTTTGTACATGTAATCCACGTGAGTGTAGGGGAGAGAAGGGGAATGGCCACCTTAAGGGAAATTGAATTTTCCTGCAGAATTGTGTTGCAATTAATGTACATTGTAATGAGCATAGCATACTACAGTTCATAACCTATCTTGTGGTGATTTTTAAAAATTTATATCTTTAATAAAAATTGAATAAAATTGTTTTTTTCTAAAAGCTTGCACAGTGGCGGGATTACCCCGCTACCTGGGGTAATGCCGCCACATCAATAAACAAAGCAAATAATCTATAAATAATGGAGAATTACATAATAGAGCAATACATAACAAACAGGCAATACATAGCAAAAATACAATAACTAAAACAGGTTTAATCAACTTTGGAATGGTAAATTGTACAGGGTACAGCTCTTTTATTAACTTTCCATTTGCAACTAACTATTTAGTTTTTTTTAATGTTTCGTTGGTCTATTTGGCCAGTTCAGTTATTTTTTTTTTTTCAGATACGTGGCATCTGGAACGAAAAATAATAGGTTGTAAGGTTAATATATGAAATTTCTATTTTTTGGCTTATGCCGCCATCCTTTTGCATGTCGCGGCATAACCCCGGAGTGATGTGGCGACATTATCCCATTAAGAAAAATGGCATAGACGGCTTGTTTACGGGAAGGTAGATAGTCTAGCGTTTAAACTAACAGGCGATAAAATAGCCAAATAATTACTCTTTTCAATGACTCTTGTCACTTATCTCTTAATTTAAGAAGGACCAAAATTGGATGAAAATTACTAAAATCCGTATTTTTTAAATAACTTTACACCAACTCACCGCACGGCCATTAGCGTCTATACTACAAAATACTTTGTTTTCTGCTACAGGTCAGTGCTTACAGCCCCCCTCCCACGTACTCCGTTGGCGAGATACAATTGGTGGCGGCATTGCCCGAGGTGGCGGGATTCCCCTGCCCTCCCCTAGATGCATTTATACAATTATTAAATTAGTGTTAATACATATAACCTGAATTCGGAATGCTTTTAGTATTACCCACCAGATAACTCTTTACAATTTTTAGCCTACTTTTTAGCTTCCACACTACGTTTATAACGTAAAAAGTGGAAGGTTTTATAATGGTTCAGTCCGTCTGTCTGTCCGTCCGTCTGTCTGTCTGTCCCCCACTTTCACTGAACGAACCGCAAGTCACACAAACAAGTGGGATACGTCATTTTGAAGCAAAAAATCAGTTATAGGCTACATTCCAAATTTCATTAAAAAAATTTAAATTAGAAGTTTTTTTAAATTAAAAAAAATTAATCTACATTGAAATAACATGCAAATTAAATTTTTATTCAATATTTTCACTGTTGCCATAACAACAAACAAACAAGAAACTTTATTTAAAATAAAAATAAAATACTTGAAAAAATATTTATTTTTATGACATAATTCAATTTGGATTGTTGTAATAGCACAATAAAGTTATTTTTATGGTTCAATATATAAGTATGAAGAAATATACATAAAAAATTCTAAATTTGCATAATATGTAAAATTTCGCTTGTATTTTTAAAGCAACAATTTTACTAATTTATTTTTTGAAATGTAAACTTGTGGCTGCAAAAAGATATTTATTAAAACATACATCATTATTCTTCAAACTTTAAAACAATTAGCAAACGATAAAGATTAATTTTAAAATCTGCAGATGAAGATTCAAGAAAATTATTATTTTTGGCTTATAAAAGTTTGAATTGGAACTAGCTAAAGGCCTTAGTTGGCGAATTTCTTTCTGAGGTATTGTTGGCTTGTTTCCTGTTCAGCGTAAATGTTGTGTGGAAGCGGTGTAAGTGACAGATTCTGTAACAAACCAACTTGTTTAATTACGAAATAATTAAATAAAAATAGAAAGCAGGCATCAACAATTATTATAATAAAACAATACTAATACTAATAACACTAATAATACTAATACTAATAATGATACTTAAAATAATACTAATACATTATTATTTTTATTTATTAATTATTAATTATTATTTATTATTATTATTATTTATTGTTTATTGTTCATTGTTTTTTATTATTATTATTATTATTATTATTATTATTAATTATTATTATTATTATTAATTATTATTTATTGTTTATTTATTGTTTATTGTTTATTATTATTATTATTATTATTATTATTAATATTATTTTTATTTATTAATTATTATTTATTGTTTATTATTATTATTATTATTATTATTAATATTATTTTTATTTATTAATTATTATTTATTGTTTATTATTATTATTATTATTATTATTATTATTATTATTATTATTATTATTATTATTATTATTATTATTATTAATTATTATTATTATTATTACTATTATTATTATTATTATTATTATTATTATTATTATGATTATTATTATTTCCAATTTTAATATTTTAATTTTGCAATTTTACAATTTTTACTGCAACAAATTCGCTTGGATTTACAGGCTATTTCAATTCCTTTACAACTTGCTTCTTGTCCAGATGCCTGTAAAACAAATATAAAAGGATCAAATAATACCAGTGCAACATTAAAGCCGTAAAGGGTTAAATTGAGAAACAATACGTTTCAAAAATATTCTGGATAAAACAACGAATGCTCTTCAGCATCAGTAAAGAAAAGTACTACTTTTATGTGTTATTTATTTTTTTATATGCATTTGTAAATTCCATTGAATTTTATAAAAGTCATATAATAAAAATTACGTGTTATTTATGGCTTTTCTTTTTAACAACTATTAGCTAAAATTAAGTTAAAAGTTTCAGTTATTAAAATACGAAGTAGTTGCTTTCGAATTTTAACTTTGGTTCCAAATAGCATTGCATTTTACCCTAAATGAGGAATTATTTAAATAATGTTGTTTTAATGTTTTATCTAAAACATATTTTTATTAAATAATGTTGTAATGTTTTAATGTTGTTGTTGTTATCGTGTCCGTCGTATTCGTGGATCTGACACAGAAGAAAGTTGCCAGAGGCTCCGAAGAGATTGGACTTCTTTTTATCTTTTAAACTTCTTTTGAACCCGGGACCTACTGGTTGGGATTCAGACGCCCTATACACTATGCCTATAGTTTTAATATTCGGTTTATAAGAAATTTATATGACTTGTGCTATTGCTCCATTTTGACACACATTATGATATGGATCTACACTCTTAAAACAAACACTCCCAATTTACCTCAGTGTGAGTGGATTTCACTCCTCCAGACTGGAAAATGCACTTCTCCTTTTGGAGTGGATCCTTTGTGTGTTAAACCTCCGACAGGATCACTCCAAACGAGTGATTTTAACTCAGTCTGAGAAAATATGCATGCCTTTAGGGTGTCGAAAATGCACTTCTCCGACTGGAGTATGGATTTCACTCTTTTGTTTTAAGAGTGACAATGGGATTTTAATCTAGCTCTGAAAATTTATTTTTTTAAATATTTGATTTAAAATATGGGTGATATTTTTAAAGAATATAAGGCTCTTTCTTTAAAAAAAAATGCCACAACTTATTATTTTCAAGATTTATATTGATTAGTCTCAACTTATTATTTTCAAGAATTAATTTGATTAGTCTCAACTTATTATTTTTTAGAATTAATTTGATTAGTTTTTTTTATATACCTTACGAACATTTTTAATTTAAATTATAAAAACAAAACTTAAAACAATTGTAATATTAAATAACATTTACCTATGCATAAATAATATTGAATATCACAATTTCCCCTCATATGCATTAATTTATCCCCCGAACGCATCTCCCTGATTAACTCCGGCGATGCATAAACATGACGTAAACACACCGTCAATGCAATCTGTTCGCTGCGAGCAATTACAGCCGAACCGTGTTCAAACCCATTATTAGATTCTCTCGCATCGGCTGCGCAATTTGCAGTATCAAATTCCCCAAAGCGCAGTCGGACAGAAGACGGAGATAGCTTCATTACACGTTTTAAAATTCGTACACTGTCATTGGGTGACAATGATTAATGTGCGCCTGCTGCTGCCATCTCGTGGGGGAAATGGGAGACTGTTGGAGAGGGTAGTGTGTGGGTTGTGCGATAGATGGCGGTACTGTTGTTAAATGGATGATTTATGATGTTTTTGGTGGGATTTTATTTAAATGTAAAAGGTAATTTTTTTAAAACGTAACTTTAAAATTATTTAAATTCAAATTGGATGCGAAACTGTTTTTTTAAGACTTTCTTTTATTCAAAATATGTTTCTGTGTTTCAAATCTTTTTATTATATGTCAAAAAAAATAAAGCTGATTTGTTTTGATATTGTTTTAATGAAGATTTTGTGTGAGTTATGTAAAAAATGAATTAATTGTGTGTTATTATAAATGCTAATTTGAAAGTATTTTCAAAAATATTATCATTATTATAGTCAAATGTGATGTTAAAAAAGTATTGCCTGCCGTTGATAGATGGCGCTATGTGTTCTTAAAAAAATTATGATTCGGAAAATAATAATAATCGACTGATCAGATCATAATAATTTAGATTTTGTTTAAGAAAAATATTTTTTTCTTTTACTTTGTAAATAATAGTTTCTCAATATAATAATATTTTCATCAAATTAGACAGTTGAAAACTAATACAAAACAATGTTACTAAATTTAATACTTAAAATAGAGTACTTTTTAAAAAAATTGTGCATTTTTGATTTTTATTAAATATACCCATTTTAAATTGAGGATTCTCCCATGGGATATTATTTTAAATTGAAAAATATACCTGAATTAATATTTTAAAATGATTTAATCACCTCAATGCATGTCATTATTTTTTTATCATAATATTATATTTTTGAAAATATTTTAAAATTAGTACAAATAATAACACACAATTAATTTGAGAAAATCGTAGTTACACATAGGGGTGCTACCACAGCGCTTTTTCGGTTATAAATTAATTGAAATTACCTTAGGGTGGATATATTTTCCTTTAAATGGACTGATTTATTGAGTGGTTACTGAAAGTCGTGTAGTGATTCACACCCCTAGTTTAATTTCTAAAAAGCTTAATTAAAAACAAAGTTAGTTGTGACATGAATAAATCATGTTTTCCTGTAATATTATGAAAATTTTATGTATATATTTCAAAGAGAAAATTGAGTATAAACAAATAGCATCTGTTGCAAAGTGTTCAACAGCTCAACTCGTATCACAGATCCTAGAGTACAGGGGAAGAGCCGCTTGATTTATTAGAAGTCTTCCCATAATTGTGTCTTCTTGGATGACATTGGCGACATGAAACCAGTTTTTCTTTCGGTTCTTCATTCGCGATAAAAACGTGTTACTCATGTCCACTGATCTCTGGCGTGAATCAGGGTTGCAGCGAAAGAAAATCGAAGAGAGTAACCGTTTTTTACACCAGTTTAGGCGATTTATCGCTATCATCGCCAAAGAAGCCTATTAAAGCCTTCTATAAATCAAGCGGTTTTTCCCTGAGGTCTTCACTTATTATCCTTAAAAAGCAAAAAAAAAAAAAAAAAAAAAGAGCACGGTATGATGAAATGATATTCTAAATTATTTAAAATATGCCATAAGAACTGCATACACAATGCAGTTACTATACCACAATGGATTCACAACGATGGTCCAAGTCTTTAAACGCCAATTATCGGAAATCAAATGAATGCCGTTACTTCGCTTAACTTCCTCACATTTTTCTTACAAAAAAAAAATTGATTTTTCTAATCGGGCCCAGAAATGAAGAAAGAGGATGAAAAATCCATTCGAATATTTCTTTTTTCTGTGCAAAGAAAAACGAGATATTTGAATGCACAGTTTATCCAAACCCCATTTTTTTTTGTAAAAATGAATTTAAAAAAATCCCCCTAAAACTGCGAGTTTAAGTATTCGTCGATACTTTCTCTCACCCACGGAGTACAGTACAGTAAAAAAAAAGAAGAAGCAGCTTACATCAACTCAACTCAACACCTTCCTTATCTGCTCACTGCAACCGTCTTTGGGGGAAGTATCGACGTTTCCCCCTTATCGGACTCTTGTTGCGTTGCCAGATGCAAAAGGAAAAAATATCGTCTGAAAAAAAATATATACTCTGTATATAAGAGGAGAATGCGAAAAAAATCTTCTCCCTCACACCAAAAACAGATAAAATATCGACTTAATTAGCACACGCCGTGAAAAAAAAAGATATTTTTTTTATCGACAGCTCTCTCCCGCGGATGAAGCATTGCCTTCCGTACGCAGTCAGTTATTAGTTGGGATGGGATAGGGATTATTATTTAATAACACCTGCTCCCAGCTCATGTTTCAACAAGAGAATAGAGCGGTCATATATGTGCGCACACTCTAAAAAATGAATGCTCAAAAACGACGAAATTTTCCTTAATTTTGACGAATCCGTTACTGATTCTGCAAATGCTCCGAGTTCGTTTCCTCAAAGTGAGGGTGGGGGGAAATTTGATGTATATCGTCATTTTTATGAGGATTTGTATGTCGTCTAATCTAAAGAAATATTTCGTCATTTTTGAGCATGTGAGTACAACAATGAGATTCAGTTTCCTCAAAATCAAGATACAGAATCGTCAAATCACGATCGCAAAAGTGAGGATTCGCGTTTACTCAAAAGTCACGTGATAGTTTGACGAAACAATCCTTAAAATTAACGAAATGATTCTTGAGGATTCATGAATCGTCAAAAATGAAAGTGTTATTTCTGAAAGTGCAGTAACGCACAAAAGAAGCAGGCCAGAGCAGTGCATCTTGGGATGAATCAGTGCCAATTTCTATAGTTTCTGCAACTATTTTATGCGCAGTAGCTAAAAAAAACTGCTATAACTGTGCAACGTGGGATACCTCAGTGCCGGTTAGTTATGAGCATTAGCTCGAAAAAATTGACAGCCCTGCTTCAAACCATTTGAACTGATAGACCCCCCTGCTCCTCCTTTCTAACTCTAGGGTTAAAACCACTTGTACCTTGACGGTGAATCAAAATTAAGAGACGCATAACAGTTTAAAGGATGGTCTACGGTATGTAGTTAGGTTTGTACATATATTTTCTGGTATATGCACTAAGGTGGTTAAAAAAAATCGAGTATCAACTTCAAACCGGTCTCAAAACTTAAGTATCGACATGCTGATTAACGGAAAAATAATTTTAAAAAATTCTAAAATTATAAATACAATAGGCCCCGTGGCTTTGAAGTTTTGAAAAAAAAGGCAAAAATCGACCAACTTCGAAATATGAGCCAAAATTGCAGTATTTAATTTCCAAATGCATTTTTATGCTTGAAATGATTCAGTTATTACGAAAAAAATTGTTTCAAACATATTTGTTTATTAATATAAAGCCTCACAAAAGATTGAAAATGTACGATTTGACCATCTGTTATTTATGCAAATTA